>JAQFXM010000276.1:0-57797 GCA_034693345.1 Entomobrya multifasciata
GAACACCACCGCACAACGCACAATGTTAACTTTTTACGACAACATGACTTTTGTTGCTGTTTCTTGCTGACCTCCATGATCCAATCCAATCCACCACACAAAGTTTCCCATCTGTATAAGCTTTTATCTTGAAAAAAATAATATGATGTGTATACAACATTAATGAAAAATGTCCACCGCCTCAGCCATCACCACGACATTTACTAAGACAACTTTTAAATTAGTGGATGATATTAAATAATAATTTATTTTGTATTGTCAATTTGTAAAGTTCTGACTAATATATTTGTACAAGCATGCGTTAAAAAATGATTGCATGTTGTGATTAAGATATTAGATATCGGCTTTTTATTTATTGTCAATCAATTTGTTTTAGGAAGAGTGAGTGCATGCACTTTATACAGAGATGCTCAAATTCCAAAAAAAATACACAGAAAATAAGGAAGTAGATCATGAATTCACCTCTTCTGCATAAAATCTCCGTGTGATTTTAGTACGTTTGCGCAAAAATTCTCATGTTCAAAGTATGTATTTATTTATTGAAGTAAACTTGTATGCATTTATAAATGCGTGTCCAAGCCGAGCATGTGAATATTTGCTGATACAAAATAAATTAATAAATTAAACTGTAGCCCCAATCGCAATAACTTTCTATAAAATCATGCGTGTTTGAACTCACAGAGGAGTAGTTTAATGACTTTATATGTATAATAAAGAGTTATAAATGTATCAATATAAGTTGAAACGCTTGCGCTCTTATGTCAACAGCACGACAAAACGGTATAATTAGTGAAAATAAATGTAAGGCAGTAGGTGGAATAAAATATGGAATATAAAGTAATCTATAAAAACAGCGAAGCATACTTAGGTTACATGTGTATGTAAATAAGGTAATGGAAATAATGGAATGGTATGATGATGATGATGACATCATAATATGTAGCCAAGCCAGTGAGAAAAAAGTGAATGAGAGTCAAGTGGTGAGATAAGAGATCAACAAGTGACTAAAAGCAACCTCTGTCTTTAAGAAGGTTGCTTCAATGACCTTCCGTTATGGCTAGCTACCTTGAAATTTGAGTAAAGCCGTTGCGTTGTTTCACTGCTGATCAATTTCTGACTATATTAAGAGGGATGAATGGAATGAATGTGGAGCTGTTATGAATTCATATAGGTTTGATGTGTAATATTTCTTCCAGATGGAATTGGTTATTTGGAGTCTGGAGTACAGCTGAACGCTGTAAGCGTGAACTGAACCGAATAACATCAAATTATTAAAGTGTTTTCTTCTTTAAATTCAATTCCGCGTCATTTTCGTAGAAATTATTTTTAATGATTCTTATTTTTATTTTCTAAGGATCATCAATAATTATGAGAGGAGAGACCTTAACACTCAACTCATCCTTTTTCATATGATTTTCAGTGTAATTTATAGTCTTTGTTGTTTTTGGGCTTGGCTACCCTTTTTGTTCCATAAAGGATCCCTGCGCAGTATACTCAATATCAATAAATTCTTATGAATATTTTATTCAAAGTTGAAAAATGCAGCGCGACGCATCAATCAGAATTTAGAAATTAAGTATGGTCAGATCATTACAATCATACATCATCATCATTGACAGTATGTAATTATGCAGCAGTGTACCCATGTTCCAGTTAATGATCGTTTGAAGTTTACAATAAACAAGGAAGCATTACATAAAAAAGCGTTGCAGCTCACCAATTAGGAAAATTATGGCGGCTCCCTTCATCCATGTATTTTCAAACCGGAAGGGTTTGTCCATACGGAGTATTTAAATTTGTAATATGTAATTGTCCTTCCATTCAGCAAAACTTTCAAATAATGATTTAAAAATTTAGTTCTAACTTATCAACAACGATAATTATTTGTTATTTATTTTTGGAGCACATTGAACGAAACAGTCATTTATCTTCATTACTTGATTAACCCCCATCATCATCCTTGCTACATATATTCCATTTAATGATGTTTAGAGTTCATCCTAATAAATTGACATAGCACTAAAAAGAATTGATGTCTTGCAAAAACTCCGTTATTTGCTTGTCTTTACGTTTTGTTTACATCTTCTTTTTTATTCCTAATTGAGCATGGAGGCATAATGATTTTCAGCTGAGTATGGAATAGTGAGTGCGGACCTTGAAGAGATGCTGCTTTTCAAGGTAATTTTATTTTATATTCATTGCTTCATTCATCATCATATGCTTTTAGTAAAATAATTCATATAACATGCTGCACTGCTGCTGCGCTGCTAAAATCTCACTTTAAAACCTGAACAGTGCGAAATATATAACAATTTTTTTATCAAGATGAATAATACAAACACAGTACACATTCGTTTTATACTGGTAGAAGGACAAAATTATGAAATCATTTTCATGGAACATTTTCTTCTTTCGAATAATCAATTTCGCTGAAACGCAACATCTGTACAGTAACAGCAAAAAAACACTTACGCACGTTTCACGTCATTGTCATTTCAATTCTACGAGAAATAAAGAATTTATGCGTAGATGTTTTTAGCTTGGCATACAATTTTGGTAGGTGTATACAAAGTCCAATCAAAACTGGAAGCGAGCACACGAAAAAAACCATCACTTGAATAACAGCCGCTTCATAACCAAACGCAAAATATATTTATGCCAAAATCAATCGCATCACGAATCACAGCACCATATCAAATGCGATGCGTGAATATATTTTTTTCTGGGAAAGGGTGATTTTTATCTTCTTCCTAGTTTAACGAGTACCTATGTATCTACTAAATTCCTAAACATTCCTAAATGCCCATTTCATCAAATAGCTGGTTATTATTGTCGGTAAAAACTAATTTACTTTTGATCTGACCTGATCTACTCTTTGCCGGTTTGACAGTTTATTTTCAGAGACAGAAAGACAAAAAGTAAAGACAATACAAAACAGTGTTACAATTGTTTTATGATTTGCTGTCCACCGAAATGGTCGTCGTGCACAACATCTCATTTATAAAAGTATTAATAAACCATGTTTATAGAGTTTGATGTACAGTGTCGTCACTTCCTACTTCCATTTTTATATCCAATCAAAGCTAATATTCATTTGTTACATTCTTTTATGTATTTGACCAAGATGCCTACCATGCCATTCCTTTACTTGGAATTTGTATATTTTTTATCCATATAACATATCTACACACAAAATATTTTGCGTATTTTTATGAATTAAATTATGAGCCAATTACATGTCAATATTATACGCAAACTCATCATGTTCCATTTATTTCGTGTCTTCAGAATAACAGATATCCACACATGAATAATATATAATAAGTTATGCATATATATTCATCCACGTTAACTGTTCATATGTTTGTACAGCATTTTTTTTTGTTATTTTTAAGCAGGAAGTACAGGAACAACGTTATCAATAAATTGTAAAAACGCTGATGATTTTCATCTGAATTTAGAATCGTCATTCAATTTTTTTTAGAAAAATGCTGTTTAAAAATTTAAACAGATTTTTGTCTTGTGCTGCTTACTTTACTATTCCACACATTTTTATAATTTTAACTCTTACAATAAAAAACTGATTTATTCGTAGGTGAGTAAGTGGCCATGAAAAAGGAAATGAAACGACCTTCAGAGAAGTCGAGATAGATAATAGATAATACGGCATGCAGATGTATGATGTATATACACAATGTACCTACTACGTTACATCCTACATTACAATATATACAAGCGGCTCATTATTCTCCGTTAAAGGATCTAACAGTTCAGTCAAGTCAGCGACGAACAGCTTTCAGAGAGAGACACACGCATAAATACTATTCTACAACTTCAGCATTTTCATTCTTTGACTTGACTTGCGTTTTTTCACATAAAGACAGTTATACATACATTCACACAACATTGTTATTAATATTATTATGCTTATTACTTTTACTCTCTACAGAACACACACACACACACACATCTACAAACAAACTGTTTTGCTATTATGCTTATTAAAACACTTATTACTACGCATAGCTATAGCTTGTTATATACTTTGTAACTTTAAGCTCAACTTGCTCCTTATTCATCATCATCTCTACTATTTTCTTGGTACGTGACTCAACTAACCAAAATCTCCCTCTTTACACACTTGCTTCTCTACTACAAAAAAAACTACTCTGTACAACGTTTACAGTAATAGTTATAATCATAATCACAGCTACGCATCTTTTTTTTGTGCAAACAAAGTGTTATGACTTTACGTCTTAACAATCGTGATAACTTTTCAGTCTTCTTGTATGCTTGCATGTTTATTATTGCAAATTGGAGAAGAAAAAAGGTGTGCTAGTCTTACTATAGCCATTATGATGATGGGGGCTGGTTTTTTTTGATGCAACTGACAGTTTCAATGTCAACTTTGTACAAAAATTCACAGTTGCTTTTGATTTGATAACAAAAAATATATACACAACGCAACGGTGAACGGTAATACTATATTCTATTTGCTAATTTTGAATATTTATGCAAGCCAAAATATCTAAAATGGAATTCACACTTGGTACAGATAGGTATTCCGGCAACTTGACTATTGACTATTTGTTAGGAAATACATTGTGTACATGAATAGGTTCAGATTGCTGCCTTTTAAATAAAACTAAGGACCAACTTAAGCGATAATTGATATATAAGAAGCTATGTATTATTGGTTGTCGTAGAGATTACATTTTGGATTTGTCAAGTTGCCTACCTACTTGCAAATATATGTAATGTATGCATGTTACATGAAAACCACGCCATGCCATGCCACGCCAAGCCAAATGTAGCATTAAACATCAAGTCAAGTTCAATGTGATGGCTGAACAAGCAGACGCCTCTTTTATTTTGATAACTTGTACATTTTCTATCGTCAAGGGCAACTTGAGACTACAATGGAAGGTTAGATTTATAATGGAAATAAGGCATTGATTTATGCTACGTGGAAATTTCCAAACAAACAAGACTACATGCTATATTCTCTATGAATATATTATTATGATACTCAACAGAAAAACTAAATGGTTAGGTAAAAATATTCCAGGATTTCCAGTAATCACATATATTTATTTTTCCAAAGACAAAGCATCATGGGATATAAAAATTTACATGAATGCTTTACTTTTATTCTCCAACAATGCATTTGCATGACTAAGTAACTGTTCTACTGACTTGATAACCTTGCACAATTTTTTTAACGGTAACCTTAACCTTACAAGCTTATGTATAAGCTTGTATCAAGATTTAAGTTTTTATTTTTAGAAGAGAAGACGCACAAATTGTTATTAGCTAATTAGTAAGAACCCACACCAACAAGTACAATATTGCACCATTATCATTCCCACTAAACTATACTGGAATCATAAAGTATGTAAATGTTTTTTAAAGCTGAATATAAAAAAATGCTTCACAAGTAAATACAAAGTGTTCCACAATATTACATGTTTATTGCGGTAGAACAATCTTGACCAAATCTACAAATTTATTTATAATTTCCTGGAGTCTGTTTCAGAAAAATGATTGCAGCAAACTTGAGTGTTGCTCATATAATATATCCCTCCATCTACTAGTAACGCAATTGGAGAGACGCCCTTGAAGAAAATGGTGATCATGATCAGCATCTGCTGCATTATAATCAGCGATATGATTACAATTTTAAACGTGCGCAGTCTTTAAAACAAATACAATGTTATGTATGTATGCCTATTCCACGGATTACTAGATTTTATTGTGTTTTGCAAAGATGATTCTACTTAAAAAAATATATATAATCTGAGTGAACATCTTTAATCCTGAGAATTTAAAGTAACTCAACATACTTGGTATGAAGAAACAAACAAATTAAATGTTTAAAAAATCTCAAGATATGTAACGGTAACGGTGAGAGGAGGCAAAAAGGTTTTTGGATAAACTTAATACAAAACAAGTTAATTGACTCAGCTGGAGACTTGCTCCTTGTGTTTCATCATCCAAAAATGCATACGTGTTTAAAAAAACAATGCGTGTAATAATGATGAGTGTAGTATTGGCAAAACATTTATTTTAATAATCTGTTTGGGATATAATCTTTTTACAAAAACCGGATTCATTTTAAAAGTTTGCCAGGCCTGGCAAATATGACTGTAATACAAATGTAATGGGTATTTAGACCCGTTAATGGTGAGGAACACCAAGTGTTTAATTACTTATAATAAAACCTGCTACTAAAAACATACATTCAAATTGTTCATCTTCTCTTCACTATAATAAGAAGCTATTTTGTGTCCTTGCCCTTCAAACTCTTTAACAAAAGTGTGGTATCTTATCAAGATCATCTTCGATTTACTAATTCTTCTTTTCTGATGCTGATGCTGCTTCATTTTTTTCGCTAATACAATCACAGGATTTACGCATTCCAACAAAAATGGAATCAGGATGAGCGTCTGTGTCTACGAAAATGGCTGCCAAAATAATCATCGGCAATGATACGAGGTGAAGTTCATGATTCCAATTAACAATCTTGTTGTAATGTAACGTGTATTAAGATAATAACTTTTATTTAATATTTTAATACAAGGGAGTTGTTTTTCCTTTGCGGTTTGTAGGTACAAGAAACAACACAACCCTAGCAATCAGTCTGCATTTTTAAGTCTACAGCCACATTGTTTGACCATAACCTTGAAGGCACCTCAACAAAAATATCAGTGGCGATTTTGGTGTGTATATTTTCAACTTGCTATGGAATATTTCATTTGAGTGTCTTCCTTTTTAGCCTGATAATCAATCGTTTTACAAAAAAATCGTTTTGGTGGTGGAATATGCGCACACCAGCAAAAACATTTATTTCGAGAAGCATCAGTTCAAAGGGTTGAAGGATCAACCCTCAACAAGCCTTGTTTTTTGTAAATGACCAGATTTTATGGAGTACAGTGACCCATCACACCAAAAGTTACCCATTTTGTGAGGACATCTTTCCATTTTTATGGAAGATCCGTGTGTGCATATCCTTTTCCCCAAAATATACCGATTGTTCAAGAGAAAAAAAGGGAAAATAGGCGTAATTTGATCCTATATCCTATTGCCTTATACATGTTTTCATGCAAAATGAATACAATAGTAAGTCAGTTGTAAATATTGGGTATATTTTTGGTTTACAATATTTTTTAAATCACGGTTTTGACCTCGACTTGCAAATTTTCTAAAAAAAAGAAGAATGGGCTATAAAATGCATTATATTTTTTCAGATGCGCCAGTCAAGCAAATATTCTATTGTCATTTCCTACTAGTCATAAATTTTCATTTTCCATCGTCACAAGTAAAACTATTATTATGGGCTATTATTGTTATTTTAATTTTACTATTTTTTACCAATTAGCACCTACTTGTTATTTCCAGTTGAGATGTGCCACACATTTCACACCATTCCGTCAAAAACCTACGACCCATTTTTCCAACAATTAGTTCTGATTATTAATTCCGATAACCTTCAGTTGTCAACAGACACAAATAACTCTAGATATTTATGCCGCAAAGACTATTTACTTTACCAATACCCATCCACCCCACAGCATATAAAACTAGTTTGAAAAAAAATCTACATATTTCAATTTAAAGCCAATGCAATCTTCAAAAACATGAAACTAAAATAGTTGAACACGTGAAATTAAAAAGTTTTCTAAATTATCGAACAAAAAAACATTCATTCTATGAACTCGTTTTAGTTTAAAAACTAATACCATTTCTGATGTTCGATGTAGAATAGTTCATAATTATATTTTCGTCTTCAAAGTGCATTTCCACAGACCCGACCCACAAATGTGAGGGGGGCCAGGGCCCAGGTTTTAGAAAAAAACTACCAAACCCATCTTACACGAAAAAGGAGAGGTAGAAAACGTAATTTTTTTTGTAAACTATTTAAAGAAGATATAACCACCATGCATCATTGTCATAGTCATGATGTTTGTTCTGCACTTTACTTCCGATAGTTAGGCGAATGACCCAAATGTTTGCTGTCAAAATACATGCAATATTTTATAAGAGGAAAAAGTCTAACTTCACTCAACTCAACTTAGCGTAGCAACGAAAATGACGATGATGAGGATTGAGGATGCTGATGATATTGTATATTTTTGATATTCATATTCATTTAACATTCAAATACACAACAACCGAGAGAGATCAACTGTTTACTCATCTTTTTTTATCATTCATATGATGACGATGTTGTTAACATAAGTATTAAATACCTCTGGAGGCATTAAACTTGATGCAGTTTATTGGCACATTCAATTCTTGTTCATGTTTGCTTGTGTGATGTAAAGTGAAACAAAATTTTGCATTTCATATGCATCCTTTTATGACAGAATAAATTTGGAAAAAAAAGGAAAAGGAGGAGATGGAGAGTAAAAAAACCATTTTCCATTTTGATCATGTTATGTAAATTGAACATGAGAGGAAAAGCGAGAGAGAGAAAACTATTTGGAGCAGGATTTTCACGGAAAAGGGATTCTGACAAGAGTGAGGGAACAATGGAACATGGAACTGAGGGATCGTTAATATTGTAACAAAGTGGGTAGAGAGATGTTAGGCAGGCGAAGGAAGTGTAAACGACAGGTCTTTTACCTAAACTTTTTTCATAACGTCAAATTTTGGTTACATAAAGTTGCAATAGTACCTATTACGGAGGAGATGGAACAGGGTTGCTCTCTCTCCGTAATAGAATAGAAAAACGGACGAATGTACATAGCCACGTGACATGACATATTATGCAAAAAGTGCATCTTTCTCTTTTATAGTTCATTTTCACAGAGAGATACATGTATATAAAAAGTATATATCTCAACTCAACTCAAGAGCACGAGCAGAGCTCTTCTTTCTCCAAAGTGTTCATGCAAGCTTTCTATTATCTAGCAAGTTTTCCAAAAACTAGTTTGCTAAAGTGAGAGAGAGATGCAGAATGAGTGAGTGAAGTGAAAGGAGAGGAAGGAAAAGGGTTTTTTTGGCTCTTTACGCTTTCTGCAATTGCTTTACTGCACGCTTTCCTTTTGTATCCGGGTGAGATCGATATGCAAGCTGGCTTGCCGGTTTCTTCAAGTTGCCCTGTGCATTCCCACATATTATATTCCCAAGCAAGCCAAAAAAATTGTTTCAGCTGCACACACACGTCCTCCTGCTTATAGTGCAAAAAAATGATGCTGCTGCGGTTGTGGTGATGGTGGTGGTGGGATGGATGCATGGTGGCAAGTGATGGGGTCTCATGTGCATGCATGCAAAGGCAAACATGCAATTTTGGAAGGAATCACACAAAATTCTAAGCACACTAGCACATATATATTGCTCTCAAAAGACCAAAACTGTTTTCCTACATGGACCACACGACGATGATGATGATCATAATGATCATAGTCACACGATGAGAAACAATAGTTTAGAGAGTAAAATGAAAGCAGTGCAGTGCAGTTTTTTATGTCGTATTCCCCTCTAGCATCCTTTGAGTGGAAGGCCATTTATTCTCACGTAATATCAACTATGTATGATCATTATTTAAACAGAAAAGTGGGAAAAGGAAAATAAAGTTAGCACAAAAGGGACAGAGATGGAAATCCGCCTCTCTGAATGTACAAAACATACATAAAATATAATTTTGTTTGATTAATTCGGTTTTAAGGCTTAAAAGGAGAAAAAAAAGCGGAACATGCGCCTCCAAAAAAATAACTGCACACACTGCAGCCGACAATCTGAAAACTAAATTTTCTTTTGTGTTTTTCAACTCAGCGTCATATTCATAAAGAAAATATTATTTCAAAGCAGCCAAATAAACTAAACGTATTATGTAAAGTTTAGCGTCAGATAAATCCTAAAAAGTGTATATGTGCTCGTGTGCACACTGCACACATACAACAAAAAACCTCATCATCTTCTTCATCACAGCTCTCTCAAAATATCTGGTACGACGGAAGGAAAAAAGGAACTAGGGCACTTGTGTCTTATTTCTTTCCAAATACATATTTCTACTGTCATGAAAAGCTCCACACACTCAACACACACACAAAGATAACACGGACGTGTTTGCTTTTGGTTTTTGTGTGCAAAATTGTGTGCAATTCTGATGATGATGCGGCTTTCATACTTTCATCCTTTAAGAGGCACACTTCGTTTTCTATATTACCAACCGACTATCAAACATGAAGGAATGCAGTTTTTCCAGCTGTTTGCCTTATTTTTTCACCAAATAAACCGGAGATCTATTTTATATTGTATACGTGTGTCGACTATTCGTGTAAACTATTCGTTTTAAGTGAAGTATCTGTTTAGAAGGAAATGCTATGTAGGGTAAACCCATTGGTCTACGGGGATTTATATTAATGAGCAAATATTCAAAAAAAAACTATTCACTTTGGTTCAAAAGAAAAAATGTCCTTTTCACTTATAATAGTGCACAAAAAATCTTGTCTATTTGTTTGATTTTTTTGTTTGAATCAATGCAGTTTTCGGTATTCGGGGATGAGATGAGCGCACAAGTCATATTAATTTGGCACTGACGCAGAGAGCCACTTGTCGTTGTGATGTGATGTTATTCCAAAATGAAATTCAGGACAGGTTTATCAAGCTCATGCAAAAAAGTTAATGTATGTATGTACCTTGTGTGATGAATGAATGATGATACATATTTGTGTTATTAATAATTTTAGTAAAAAATCAAACTTTTTATTTGAGACTTACGTGAATCCGAGAAACCCAAGAGTGTTGAATTTACGGATCCTTTCTTTTGTACGTTGTATGTATGTCAACCTGAAAAAATAAATGAGAGATCATATTAGCAAAATTAAGATAAATTCAGGTATCCGGTACGGAAAAAAAGGAAAAGGCATTTTGTCAACCTTGCAGATAATGTGCATTTTTATCTAGTATACATGTCATGTAATAGCTATGCATATAAACTTGTGCATTACATTCTTTTCTTTACGTAATGCAATATAAAATAGTTAATGTAGTTTTATTTTATTTGAAAAAAATATGTTTAATGTTTTTTTTCTGTTGCAATACCAGAATCATCAACACTACCAGCAGAGCAGAACTAGAAATTACCATTGATTATCACAACTGTCATTTCTTCATTTTTTTCTGCATTTTTTGCATTGTTTAATTTTGCTTGACTCTCCGGTTTGATACATGCAGTGAAACATGTTTTTTTAGTATCTTGCTTGAATACTCTTTTTCTTCTTCTGTGATTACACTACAACTACAGTGATGATGATGAATGCTTTGCTTTCTTCTTATATTTTAAAAGGGAAACAACGTACCAATTGGTATTCATATCTTTTTATTATTTCATTTGAGGAGTTCACTGATCTTGAGAAACCTCCATTCCTAAAAAAACGTAGAATATAAAAAAATTGTCACTACTTTTAGTCCATCAACTAAACCGCCTCTCTCTCTCTGTTAGTTAAGATAAATTTTTAATGTTTTAAACATGACTATTAAAGTAACTGAAGAAAAATATTAAGAAAAAACTGATCAGTCTACAGACACAGAGGACAGGGTGTGTGTTTTCTGTACTTTGCCAAAAAAAACTAATAAAAGTGTATCAGTTCATAAAACTCTCCAGCAGACTTAATAAAAAAAGGACTTGGAGATAATAGTGATGGTGGTATTGGTTGTCATGTCTCATTTTTTAATGAAATTGTCACAAAAAAGGCTTTCCACGGAATTTATCCTAATTCCAGTTTTTTATGTTTCATTAAATATAAGATAAATTTGATAACATGTTTATTTCCTTTGGTACATAGTCATTTGGGACAAGTAGTACAAGACCATTTTTGATTTGCAAAACAACTTTTTTTTAAACATTTGCGGAATGATGTGGAAGTTGAGTCGGTCTGTGGCAAAGAAAGTGAATTCTCAAAGAATGATTAAACACAAATTTATTTTTTTCATTCATGGATTGCGCACATGAGTTTCATTCACAAAATGGGAATTCAGTGCAAGGAACCAAAAGTAAATTTTAAAACATATAATTTAAGTTTACATTTCTTGTGTATAATTTTAAATTACAGGAAAAACTGAATCAAGTACCAAAAAATATGTGAAAAGACAAATATTTTATTCAAATGTTCGAAAGTCTTTTTCTAATAAAGTTAAAAGTGTATATTTCAAAGACACATATGCACAAGGAATGTGAACAGTCTAACTACTTATTTTTATCAATTGCGAAAACCCTTTCGGTTATAAATGTACATCAGTCTATAAATAAATTTATAGGTTTTTTATATTTCCTTTTGGCCTGGCTCGCTCAACTGTGTACAAAAAGTCGAGACTCGATCAAGAGTACCTGTGCGAAAGTGACGATAAAAAAAGCGGGGTTAAAAAAACCTTGTCACAGTTTTCAACGAGAATCTCTCTGAAAATTGAGTCAATTACACAACACCGACGATCCTTCACATACATCGGGACATACGTACTTAAAAATATGTGTGTTTTATTGATATTCTCTTAATTCAATGTCTTTTTTAAGCATACATTTCTTCATGCTAAGTATAAGGATGAAAATTTAGCCCACTCAAATAAAAAAATCAACAAAAAATGACATCGCAAATCTATTACAGTAAATGTCGCGGCTATTTTATTAGAGAAAATTAAGTTGACAATAAAAAAAGTAGGCGATGGATGAAGATGATACAAAAAAAATGCAAAACAAATAAAGAAATGAATCTTTTTTTTTTGCATCTTTAAGCTTTCAAGTTTGATTCAATACAAAAACATGCATAAATAATCTCTGTTTGGAATGACATTGGTAAACAAAATGATATTGAGCTCTTGAAAAACAATGTCTTGTCAATGTAAAGTAAAGTCTCCAGAAAAGCAAAGAGTGAAAACCCGCTAAAGCTTGTTGACACGTTCGCCAAGCAAAAAAAGAAGAAGATTAGCGGGGTTAAAAAAATTGGTTGAAGAATTCTTCAATGATTTTTTTATTGAGCTCAAAGTCGAGCCAGTGACCTACTTTGATTACACAAGTCTTATCCATTTCCATCCCTATAAATTTTTTATTTGAAACACACTTGCCAGTCGCATCATCACGATCATGATCGTTGTCGTTATTATGACTGAATGACATTTTGTATGATTTTAAACATGCCATTTTCCATGATCATCCATGATCCATGCCTCTCCTCAATGCCGGAGAGGATCAAGAGAGAAGCTGATTAGACGCTTTTGGTTATATGCTGTGTATATACTATTTATAGCACTTAATGTGTCCGCCTGTCACACTCTACAATGGACTGATAGGTAGCAAAAAAAATGGTGAAGGCTAATGCTAATACTTGGATGGAGCTCAGGGTAAAATTGATTCATTGCAATATTTTTATGGATGGACAAATCTTCAAAATAAACATAATAATTTTCCTTAATTCAATGATTTTTTTTAGCTTTCCAATCCAAATCCAAACACTGTCCAGTCAACGTCAAGCCAAGACCAACACGACAGTTTATCGACAACGTCAAAATAAATAGCCTTGGGAAACAGCCTCTCTCACTCATCCATCCCCATCTCTCTGCACTGCACTGGTCGAAAGACATTGACCACAGAAACATTGGTCATGATGATGCTGCTGGCTGACGAGCCAACAGTCAACAGAGTACTAACACAACAGCTTTTCGATAAACATAACAAAACCTGTGATTGATAATAAATAAATTGAATTTAAAAAAGCCAATGCCATGTCCATGGTGGTAGTGGTGATTTGATTAAAATCACATTGATGACAAGCACAAGTACACATGACACATGATACGTATATATTTAATACTGAATCAATGAACCGGTATTGACCAAGTGGTATTGACTTACAATCTGTTTCAATGTTTGATGTTTGAAATGAGATAATATATACATATGCTATGCTGTTTTATTTGCAAATTACCAACTTATTCTATGAAATGATTAATCTGGAATATTCGCAAAAAAAATGAACAATTTTTATCGGACAATTCATTATTCGCCAAAATATCGAAAAACTAACAAAGACATTTTTCTTTGTAGTTAATTTTATTGTACCCTATGTTTTACTATTTTTAATTGCAATTATCGTCTTTGTCATCATCATTGTACCTCTGTTAATAAACTGTGGATAAAAAAATGACCAAAGGATTTATAACTGGCACTCGACATTGACTCTCTTCTTTCATTCGTCTTTTGTATGGTTTGTATGCACATGATTTTTTTTAAAGGCCGGCCAAAATGTCAATGACAGAACTGAACAAATCATATAGTTAAAAACGACATGATTTTAAAACGCTTAAAATACTTGCGTACATATTTTTTGCTATATATTTACCCATGGACCTATATGTACCAAAAATATTTACTTGTCTTTCTGATTGATGACGAGGGTAAAAAAGGCTTTAAGGAGGGATTTAACCATGAAAAGTTAAGGTTCGAAAGAGCAACAGGATTTGAACATGATCGTAAACAAGATATTTACTTTAAGAGCTTACACGCATCCTTCAAGTAATTATTACATAAATCAAATCCCTAACAATTTTACACTGAACAGCTCCTTTTTTAGCAGAAATATAAAAACTATACTATAATGCAGCCTTCTTTGTCATGCACCCAACAATCATGATTTTCACAAACTATTTATTGTTCTCGCAGGAAACTTTACCATGTAGCAATTAAAATGCATAACATGGACAAAGAAAAATATTATTAGCTCTGTCAGTAAAAATTGCATTGGCACCGCACCGTCATTATTAGAGGCGGTACAAAACTATTTCCATTGTATTTTGCGGAAATGTAAAGTTTTACGATGCCTTTCATGCTTTCAAGTAAACTTTCGTTTAAAAAAAACTGGAGTGATTTCATTGTCAAGCAATGCAAACAATGCACATATATTTATTTCAAACTGAATATAAACTTTAAAAACGATAGAAAACTCCCCAAAAAAAATTTACATGAAAATGCTGGGTTTTTAATGTTGCATTGTTCCTTAGCTTTAATATCTTTAACAACTAATAATTCCAAAAGATTTTTTCCTTATTTTCATTCCCTCAATACAAGCCATTAGCCATAATTTTTTTTAGCATGTTATAAATAATAACCGGAATAAAAATGCATAATATGCAGAGTGAGAGGGTTCATCGCTTTTACATACATGCGCTTCAAGATTTTTCATCATTTTTTTTCTGGTGTGGTGACAGTGTCGACTTTGAGTTGACTTCGAGTTCGTTATTATATTTTTTATCTGCATAATATATGTACAAAAGGGAACAAGAAGTACAAACGTCGACGTCGACAACTGTGACGACTTCTTGTTGTATGATGATAATGATAGCAAAATGATACGTCATTCCCTTTTGCATTTTGCAGTTACACTTTTTTACACACACCAACCAAACCACACACAGTGAGTCAACAAGAGAGAGAGAGAAGAGGGAAACGACCTTGGCCAACAACAAACCATTCAGGCAGGCTGGGTTTAGGTAGCATTGCCATTTACATTGCACATCTCTCGACGACTCGCCACCAGTTTTAGTAGCAAAAGCAGATTAACTCACAAAATCATCATCATCAGCAGCACAAGTTGTACACTGGCTGCTGCTGCTGCCAAAGCAGTTACACTCTCCATCCCATTTCATCATCCAACTTAAAGAACAGAAAAGGCAATTCTCATAAAACTCTTTTCGGCTTTTCGTCATGTCACCATACCATGTCATCTCTCTAAGAAAAACCAAGCTATTGCATTAGCATCTCCAAAAAAGTATGTATGTACTTGTAAAAATAGCTAATAAAAAGTTTATTCCCAATTTTTTTTATTTATTGATGATTATATTGTCCAAAGCACCTTCCTTTCTTCTCTCAATTTTTTATGCACTGCATTGTATTCCCTACCTGGTTTGGCTTGACTTGGTCTGGTCACCACCATATGTATCATGTATGTACATATATAATTTTATTATTTATTTTTAATATCCAAAACTTAAAACCATGAAATTTTTTGCAAGGATGATCATGAATATTATATCGATGATGGAACCTTGGCTTTATTTTATTCACATTAAAAACTTTTTGTTACCATTGACTATTGACTTTGGTCTAGCTCCATTTCACCACACAAGACCAACAGAGAAAATGAATGAAAAGAGTTTAGTAATAAGCTTAACATCACGATTCCAGTTCATGTATTGTCTTATGCACTGATTAGTGTGAACTTGATATTATCATGTTGTCATGTTCAATCTGTCTTGGAATATTTTAAGCTTGGAAAAAGTACACAAGCCAGCTATATAAATTTTCTTCTTTGAATTTCTAGTTAACTACACATATTTTTTATTATTAATATCGTCATCATAGCCATCACCTCAATCAGTCTCCTAGTTTATCTCTTATGCTTGTATGTACACCTATGATTCTGGAACCTGGGAAAAATTATAAAGATGATCAGGAGTACAAATTGCAACCTACCACGAATCTCATCGTCACCAATTTAATTTTTTATTTAGCCGCTGTGCTAAAAGCATGTAAAGCGGACATAGAATGTTGCACTCATCATATCATAATATCATTTTTTCCTCAGAGGCAGTCAAGCCACACACATTTTATACCCACAAAACTCTTGCTTTGCTTACTTTTTTTTTGTCTGTGTGTGTACAAAAGCTTGATTTGAATGAATGAGTGAATGAACTTTGTTGAGAGAGAAGTTGATTCGCTATATAATATTATATGATGCATGCGTGAGTGACTACTAACCATACTCTTATAGAATACATAGTGGATATACTATGTTGTAGATTTTAAATGTAGCAGCAAATTTTTATCAAATGTACAATAGAGACTTTTTTTCTATCATCTTGTTATATTTTTTTGATACATGTGAGTTTTAACTTTTGTTATTATTGCTTGAGGTGTATTTGTATCAGAAAATGTACAATGTGTTCATTTTTGATAGGTGAGGAGATACACATCATTTTTTACAATTTGCAGAGATTAAAAGAAGATACTTTAAGGGTACATGAACTATTTGATATGAACGATAACGTTTTTTAAAAATAAATATTTTTGAATTGATTTGATATATACACTAGAAGCTCATTTTAAATGCAGATTAAAGATTGATTGATGGGTAATGTTACATCATTGATTACTAATTAAGTAATTTAGCGAGTTAAAGGCCCTTAATTATCAAGTTGAAATTCTAAGATATTTTATCTGCAAAGCAGACGTTTTTGGGTGTAAACTTTGTTTTGTGTCATATTTTTGATAAATGACTTTGGAAAGACCAACTTTCATTTGAATACTTTGTTTCATATTTACGAATTTGGAAGGAAAGTTTCCCATAACCTGATATGCAGTTTTAATCCAAACACATACTAACTTTTTTTAAACAAGTTTTCAGATTGCATTTATCACACTCGCAATAGTTTGATGCAGTAATAATATTAAAATTAAGGCTCGCACGTGTTCCGTGTATACTCTTCCATTTCATTCGAATGGATAATTAAACCTTCAATTTGAACCGCATTGCCATAATTTACTATAGTAACTCAGTTGATTATGTATTTCTTTCAACTTACTTTTTTTTCGTTTCTCAACTCATATAAATTCCTTGTAAAAGTTTATATTATCCGAAGAAATGTTGGGTACAATATGTTTAAATTTCATCTGTCATTTACTCAAACACTTTGTCATAAAAATGAAACTAAATCACTTGTTTTGTTTTAGATACAAACTTGGAGTAGTTTACAATGTTGGGGTTATGTTTCTCACACGAATTTCCATGTAAAAAAACTAACAAGGTTTTTATAGCCTATCCTTTTAATCCTTTAGATCACAAGGTAACACTTCAACCTCACTCAATAATAAAACTAATAATATGAATCATCTTTACTGGGAAATACTCAAAACGAGAGAATGGGAATTCTCCATTACTTTTCAATGTAAATTCACATAACTTGGAATGTATTTTACTGATTGTATTTTTTTTTAAATATATCAAACGAATAGCAATAATTGTACAAAAAAACAGTAAAACTCTATTTTCTTGAGGCGAGGACACACACTTTAATTGTTTCGAAGGCACAAGTCCTCATTTGCCTACATGGATTATTACACGCTTCCTCATGTATCCCTATTCATTTATGTTTTCCTTCATTCAAATTCATAAATTAGTTGGAATCAAAAAATCTTATCACATCACATATTATTCAGTTTTTTTTTCATAAAAGGTCACCGAAAAAAAACATCCATAACGTTTTCAAATAACTTATTTTCCAAAAATCACATCAATCATTTTATTAAAAAAATCCATCACAAGAAATATTTTTAAATATTTCTTGAATCATCAAAGTACACTCTCATTACAAAATTGTACTACATCCGCAAATATTTTTGTATACACTTCACAAACATTAAATGCATCTGCAACATTTAACATGCATTTTTTTCAAAAAAAATAAGGGCTAGTTTACAAAAAATCTTTTTTTTTTCAAAATCTCTTGTATATTATTCTTCTTCACTGACTGATCCTGGGGTCAATGTATTCTTGCCGCATTGCAAAGAATTTCACTTGTTGCATACAGTCATCCCACTCATTTTCCTTTTTATTTTCTTGCTGCAAGAAAGAACAAGCAAAAGATGCAAAAGCTACAGCATGACGATACGCGATATAAGAGAGTGCAATGCATACGTTTTTTTGCGTATATATCATACAGATAGTACCAGCAATAACTCGTTGTTGTCGTAGTAAGTTGAGAGTAGTAGTAATATAGTAATAACATGTACTTTGCTTCCTTTTCTCATCATCAACTTGAAAATCTCATCGTGTGGCTTTTGATGACGATGATGATGATGGTTATGATTGCTATAAGCTATTTTGCTTATGCAGTAGAAAGATTCATAGAAAGAAACGAGAAACAACTTCCACTATCACACCAAACCACACTTTTGACTTTGCAATATACTAAAAGTAAGTAAGTAATGCTATTTTGCCTTTGCTTGTCTTCTGGTTTTGCTTTTTTCGTCTGCTTCCACTTGCACTTTTTATTGTATACTTATCTTTTTATATGTGAATTGTACATTGCATACACAGCAGCAGCACAGGTACAAGACTGGCTTTTATTATTGTTATCATTACAACTTCTCGTACTTTAAAAAGAAGAAAATGAACTTGTGTTTTTTTCTTTTGATGATGTTAATAAAGTTGTATGAGCGCATGTGATGTTGCTGGCGAGGATGATAGTATGATGTACTCGCTCTTATGCAAGTTTTTTTTCAAAAGTTTATTGCACTTTATTTGTTTTCATTTAAGTGCACACAAAAAGGCAAAGGCCCTTTTTCACAGATGAACTCTGGTGGCTTAATTTTTATGATTATTTATTTATTATGAATAATCACTTTGTATAAAAACGTGTTTCTGTTTGAAATAAAGTCGTGTGTTGTGGACACGGGCACTATGCAAAAATATCCCGGAACTGGAGTGCAAATGAAATGCTGGAATGTTGAGACACCGATAATAAAATTTGTCCTCTCACTTTACAAAACGTTACAAATTTTTTGTAGAAAAAAAATCGTAGGGAGAAATTCGGAGAAAGTTGTTTTAGAAAATGTCGGCACTCTTTTTAGAAAAAGTTGTCACAAATTTGTTTTTTTCACAACGCACCTTTTTTTCTGCACTGCAATATTTTTTGCATGTAAATAAATTTGGGGAAAATATCCAAATTTGGATTTTAATTCGGATTTAAATAATTGGAGAAAATGTTGTTTTTAAGAAAATTCACAAATGTCACTAATTCAAAAAATTATTTTATCCAGAGAGTATTCATATAAGAATAAGTGAACTGGTAAACCGATTTTGTTATTTTTGAAAAAAGTAACTTTTTGAGTTACTTCCTGTTTTTTCCATACAAATCACAATGTATGTAAATATATGTCACCATCACTGTTATTTTTTGGGGAATAGGTCACTCCAATGAAATTAAGAGGCCCCTTTAATCAAAAACCATGTTTTTTTTCAAATTATACTTCTCCTTAAAATCTTTTTACCATGTACAATGGTTTTACTCTCATTAGTACAATAATTTTTGAAATATGAAAAACCCATGCCTACTAGCATGCTGGAATCGTTTTACACACACGCCGGAGCACATGTCTGTGTGGACAGACAATTGACTATAAACTAACAACACAAGTAGAAAGGGCATCTCGTTCAGCCTCACTCTTCTCATCAGTCAACCTAGAGATTTGCAAAGCATAATATCTCACTTACGTTTTCTATACAACATGCATTACGTTAACTTGTATTGCCCTATTCTTAAAATGTACTTACATTTACATTACATACGCAAAGTTTTGTACATGAGGAAAAATTGGCTCTTTGCTGAATTGAATTCCTATACACACTTCTCTCTCTACATATCCCATAATAAGCTTAAAAGCACATGCACTAATGTTGCTGTTGCTGCCACTGCCACTATATCAGATAGACAAACAGCTTCATCATCATCAAACACTTTTATGTTTGTGCACGCACACACATAAAATATTTATAATACTTTTTGTGTTTTGTCGAGAGTCCTCGCTAGTATCCTTGCATACCTTTTCCTCTATGTAACAGCTTCAATGCTACAAGTAAATCGTAATGTTATAATAAGATAACTTATATTGTATTGCTCTACTCGCTTAAAAGCTGCTTTTGCTTATTTTTTTCGTTTTAGACATTCACCCTTTTATTCTCCCTTTACCAGACAAATCGTAATAAGCATTACATGTTACATTATATATTCTGCAAATAGCTTTAAATAAATATCACATCTCCTTTTTGTACCTCACACAACAAAGCAGATTTGGCTTTTCAACTGTGTATATTTCAGTGGTCTTGGACTTTGTTTCTTTTTACACGCTTGCATTTGCATGGCTCACACTTTGCCATGTGATATTGATTGCTTAGATTTGCCAGCCAACTATGCATTTTCGATCTATCGACATGTTTTGCACGTAGAGCTTTTTGGTCGCAAAGCTGTTGAAGTTGTGTTCATGTGTTTTTGTCTCCATTTAGATTTGCATGCATGCTACAACAAAAACGCACCTTCTTTTATTGAAAGGTAGTAAAAACTATAATACTGCTGGCTATGGTTTGGCTTTAGAGATGAAAAAAATTCTCTGTGAAAAAAACTTGAAGCATACACACACACTATATATTTTGTAGTAACAAAACCGATGGTGATATAAAAGCCTATGTCAATGCAATGTTTGAGGGCTATCCTTCAACCAGACTCTTGTAATGAATAATCTCTTCTTATTTGAGTCTCTTTTTTTCTAATGTTGGTTTGTGTACAAAATATATACTGCTGTGAAAAAAAGACAACAGCAGCAGAGCTTTAAGGGCAATGATTTTGAATCATAATAATAATACATGAAACACACATACATACAGTGCATATTCATTCTTGGTCTTTCAATATCCTTGTCAATGTTCAGGTTTGAGGGTTTTCGCGTAACAAGGCGTAATAATCATCATCATCACCGATCATCATAACTTTATACCGAGTGCACATGCTTACTATTTGATAGAATTATGATTACTGATCAATTGAAAGACCATCTCATCTCCCTCGCCAAAAAAACCTACCCAGCTAACAGGATGCTCACTTTTTTTTAAAACAAAAAATTGCAGAATAGATAAAAAAGCAATAAAAAAGATCGCACGTATAATCCGTGTTTGTAAACAATGCAGCCACAAATATCCTCCGTAAAGACCTTCTTGATCTATTTTTTCAAATGCAAAAAATTCAAATGTCATCCAAAAAACGATTGGGATATTTTGAAATGGCTTCCAATTGTTCTAGTTGCTCCTGTACCTAACCTACTTACTCCAGTTATTATTTATTCCATAAAATAATACAAATGCAAAATTTTCTTTGGTATTTAGACCTTGTAACATGTTCATTGTGAAACCATTTTTTTACTACATCATCAACCAAAAAAATCTTCCCTTGTCCTCTAGACAGACCCAGAACTTGGAAATAGTTTGATGGCTGTGCGTTGTGCTGTATCATTACATTTTATCTGGAAACTCCTGTCTTATAAAAAAGTGGATATTCACGCAAATCCATTTCATTGAACGCCTACTGCTTACCTGTCTGCACCTTCCATCGCCACTGCACCAACTATCAAACCAGCAGCCACACTGACTGTAGGGCTTTCAACGTTATTGCTAATGTCAATGATAAATAAAGTTAACCTTAGGCAAGGCTACCATTTGCGTATCTACGGGTACAAGTTTCTGGTTGAGAGTTTTACTCTGTACAATTTCCATTGATCATGTTACATGTATTTTTATATGCGCTTCCTTCCTTCATTCATATTTCTTAGCTATATTTTTTCATGTGAGGCTTCTCTCAAAACAATTTCATTTTTATAGATGGCAAACAAGGTGTGTGGATAAAAATAATATGCCGATCATATGAAAAAAAGTGGCCAGCCACAATTTTTGCATTGCAGCGCTACAAATACGTATATGAAGCACAAGTCAGTTTATAGCATCATGACACGGCATAATATAACGTTTGCACCTTATTTTTTCGCTGAAACTATAATAAGTGTACTTGATATTAAATTGACGACGACAACGCTTTTTGATATACATTTTTATACATTATCTATGTATGGTAATAATAATGGTTGCCGTGAGTGAGTGTTAGCTGTGAGCTGACTCAATCACTTCCACTTTAGCATGCAGATGTTTATCCTTCCTTGATGTTAAGGACGTTTGAGTGTTATGGTTTCTCATCAGTAGTAGCAACAGCACTAGCACCACACAACTAAAATGATTTTGGTTCGGAAAAAAATGAAGAGAACAATAATAATTGTACGTCATATGCATAAAAATGTATTCACAATTCAGTGTACTAAGCTAGTTTTGTTGCAGAAGAGAATATGCTTTTATTATAGCACAGTAGGAGCAACAAAGTATGAACAGCATTTAAAGCTGGTTAGGTGGTTGGGTTGCTGAAGAAGTGGGATGTTATGAGATGCGTTGCCATGATCATCTTATTCTCTTCTGAAAAGAGTAAGTTACCTTGCTCGATCATCATAGGCTCTGTGAGGCTAAGGCTGAGATGAATTGTTATGTCATTCAAAGAGGTTTTACCTTGCTCTGTCTCTTGGCCATTTTGTTGTTTCTGACAAGAGTTAGCCATGATCATCATAATCATCGTCGTCGTCGTCGTGATCATGACATAGAACAATCGTCATTGATGTATAGACAAATAATGTTATCGTATCACACTTACAAAAACTGATTATAATACTTAATATACCTTTAAGCAGCTTAATAAAAGTTGACTTGATAAACTAGTAATATTAATGGCAAGAGAGTTAAGATGACACATCAGCAGCAGTGGAATATTATGGAATCTCTCTCGTTTTTGGTAGGTTGTGGTTGGTATGCATATTTCGTTTTCAATGATGAAATAATTGTGATTTAATTAGTGGCAGAGAAGAAATGGTTGCTTCATTGGCATTGACAATGTGGAATATCCCTGGCATTACCATTTTGTCATTAGCTAAGGCTAAAGTTCATTGTTCTCCAGTTTGGGCATAAGCTCTCAGTCAAGTCAGTGGGCAATGCGCACTAATTTTCCATTCCTTATCATCTAATTACTCTCGCTCTCACACTAAAGTCGGTAGAGCAAAATAAATATTAAATAATTTTTGGGAATTAGCTGGCTGACCAAGAAAAGTTTTCCTCAAAATAGATATTATTTTAGATATTTGGAAAAATAGTTAAGGTAGGCAAGTCAGGTCATCCCTAAAATCTATTTTGGTCAAAGAAGAGTAAGAGTATTTACGAAAAAGGGTAGAAAAGGGTTTTTGAGGTAAATAAACTCCAGAAAATATGTAGAAAGATGAGTTGAAGGTTGACCGACATTTCATAATGCAAAATACTCTGCATGTGTTTATGGTATTTGTACAGGAAAAATATGTAGGCTGTTCAGATGAGTTGAGTTGAGATGGAGAGTGAAGGAAAGAGGATATGGTGATAATAACATTGACTATTTGTACCTATTTACGATGACATGACAATGTTCAAGGATGACGGACACAAACAAATACATGAAAAATTGTGACCGACAGTGACCGGGATGAACTTGCAGCAAAACAAAACATTTTTTTGGGCATGTCATGCGTTTATGATGCGACATTTTAGCAACTTGTTTGTTGAGAGTGAGTACAGTAAAGTATGTATGTTTAAACCTTCGTCACAACTTATATGACGATGATGATTTATCCAATAACTTTAGTTCAAACAAGTCAAGGAACTTTTTTTTTCATGTACCTGCATGTTTACTTGTGAGGAGGATCCTCAAATATTGTATTTCTATGGAGAAAGGATTAAGTTGTTCAGTATTTTTTTAAAAATAAAAGTAAAAGAAAGTGTTTTCATATCGTTAGCACATTGTCATAATAAAAATTTCTCGGCATTTATTTTCATTGAGATGGACTAAAGTAATGGTTACGATGCTGATGATATAATGGATTCGCTTAATAAAATTTAGTAATGGTGATGCCTGTGTGCCGGTGCCAACTTTCCTTGGTTGAAAATCAACCTTTATACTTTTCATGGTTCTCCTGGCATCCAAATCTTGATAAAAAAAAGTTGCATAGCAGCAGCAATTTTTTAATTTTCATTTGCGTGAAATCCCGTTACGCTTGATTCCTTTCCATTTCTACAGGGAAAAAATCTGGTTCTAGAGTAAAAGGGAAGATTTTGAAGGATAATACAAAGTAGAAGAAGTAAAACAAGATTACAGAAGAAATGGCTACGTTACAGAAGGTAAAAAAGTATGCGTATAATAATAATATTTTGAAATGTACGTGTCGTATATGAACTCTGGCAGGTAAAAGATGTAAAAATTGTATGAATATGTAACATGTCTGCTTTTAAAAAAAACATGACCCACCAGCTTTTCGTTCATGTTAAACGGGAGCAGGATTGTTACACTCGATACATTGGACGAGAGAAACAGGCTTTCATTTTCATTTTGAACAAGTTTGTTCTTTTTTTTGCAGAAAACATTTTGGCTGAAGAGGAAAGCAGGTATGCGAACAAAAGTATCAAGCAAGGTTACATCACACTCTTTAAAATAAGTATTGCTGGGTATCTAGTGTATTTATTTAAAGGATAAATAACGAAAACGTTTTGAAGTAGTTTCTAGTTCAATCGAATCATGAACCCGGGTTTAATTCAAAATTTGAAATGATAACTTGGAATTATAAATGTAAATGAATAAAACTGATCTTCAGTGCTTTGAAATGGACCACTTGATTTTTATATGTAATCAAATGAATAAAATAAAAATTTCCACTTAAGTCTACAAGCATTTTTGACTATCAACACGCTATAATCATCGTGATCTACAGTAAATGTCGCTGTATTTATTTTCGAACAGCCTAAAATTAACTCTTTCTTCCAAAAATCATTGGAAATTGTGTGTAAAAACAAGTTTTATGAGAATTTTAAACTGTACCATAGGGTGTTATTATTGCGAGGAAAAATGCAATCGGTTACTTAAGATTTTATAGGAGTCGTTTAAAGGCAATGAAAAAAGTGCGAATTCTATGTCCTCTCCTCGCTCGTCTTCTTCGCTGATGCTTCTGCCTAAACGTTGTAATACACAATGCATAAAAAGTAATAAAGTTTTTGCCATTTGTGCTTAAATGCATGCATGATTGCACGTACAATATGTACGCCTAATATTTTGTACATACGCAGATGAGAGTTGTGGTTGTGATATAATAGTAAAATGGTATGGTTGAACGGAAGAAATCGTAAAATCCTCGTGGTGCTCATAAATCTCTTTTTACTCGTAAAGCTTTGTCTTTTACTCCTCACTTGCAAAGCAGTTAGACTAACATTGATGCAAATCCTATTACCAATGTCTGCATTATCCCATCAAACGAAATAATCATAACATTCACATTTCACCCCACGTCATCATCATCATCCCATTCCACTTAAAATGTACACATCTTTTGACCAATATGAATTTCATCTTTTTTACGACACGACAAAGACGACGATGATGATGATGATGATGGGCATGGGCAATGGTGTATTATTATGTCAACTAATATTAAAATTTTATGGGATGACAGATGAATGTGTGTGTGTCTGTCGAAAATGTTGATTTTTTTTAAACACCTTATCATTATCGATCCATATTCCGCTTTTATGTGTTTGTGGAAGTATAATTTATAGGTAGAATATTATTATGGCATCAGGCTAATTTTAACTTCAACTCAAAGCTATCAGTTTAAAAAGTACGTATTATGAGTATGCTACTGTCGCTCTGTCGTCTGTCGTAAAACAGGAAACTGAAAGTATTAGGCTCAGGTTTGAATGTTGAATAATATCTCTGAAGTATTTTTTTCATGAACAACTAGCAAAACCCTTCTATTTAGCATCTGTGACCAGCTCATGCCAAAAACAACAAAAAATATAATGGCCATGGTTAGTTTCCCACCACATGACATTTTTAAAGAGAGGAGATTATATTGAAAAATACGATTATGTCATACTAACTATTATTAAATTAAGTACCCAGCAATTCTATTGTTTTTATTTGTGAAGGAAAGAAAGCAAAGTAAATTAAAAATGTGTGGAGTTTTACATCTACTAAGGGCGCAACTAAAGAATTCTTTTTTTTGTGAGATAAGATAAGATGAGGGTATGTACTTTGCACATAATCATTTATAATGGCAATGATGACTGAAACACGTGAGAACAAGTAAAACCCATCTTCTTTTGATAACAACCGCTTTTAATAATAACAAGCTTGTATATTCTGTTAGTGTTGCTAATTTTTTTTGTTAGAAAGTGAAAAAAAGGTTAGTAAATTTGGCTACAGTTTTTTTTGCAAATTGCGTGCAGTGTATCAGCTACTGATATAGTTTGTCACTTATAATACCTGTAGCTAAATAAAATGACGATGCGATTTTTTAGCTCTTGTTAAATAGAATTATTGACTGTCATTGAATGCAAATTTAAGAAGAAGGGAAAAAATGCACATCTTATCTCACTGCACTGTGATGAGCCTTGTCTTTTTTGATCACCGTATAATTTATAGTGTTTCAGGTTAGATCATAAAATCTTTAGACAAATCTGTTATTATACAAATTATACAAGTACTCTAGCAAATCAACACTATGCAAATGCTTTTTAAATTTGCAACAAGTGATTTTCTATGCATCATTTACTTCTGAATGAGTTGCAAGAAAAAATAGATAAATTTAAGGAAATCTTTTAAAGTTGCATTTAGAATGGTACTATGGTACTTGTCACTCCCTCTCACACAGCATGAATTTCCTTTCTTGCAAATTATGTAACAAAGTGGCTATTTGTCAGAAACAAAAAAATATTGAATTAGGATTATAAATTATTTTAGTGCAAAACATAAACTGTCAAGAGACTCATTGTTTTTAGTAAAGAAACGCGACTAGACAACTTTAGTCCCAAAAAACAATAACGATATATACATCATCACATTAAATCATGAAAAAGGATGACAATATGATAAATCGTCTGTAATGAGTTGGAACCTTTTTGTCGATAAGTTAAGTAACCCCATTTACTTATGAGGAAGAATAACTACTTGTTATCTCTTCATTAGCGTGAACGGGTGATTACCATTAAAGTTATTGCTACGATGACGGTAATATTTTATCACTGACTTTATTATTAAACTGTCTATGTAAAAATAATAATTAAAATTGTTGGGGTTTAAAATTCTTTCAACAGTTTAGCGATAACTTGTTATTACGATAAGCATACTACAGAGTATTCATGCAGAGTTCAAGGCTACTCAGTCAGCCAGTCTTAGAAATTGCTTTTGGGTTTGCATAGAAGATTAGAAAAAATATATTCCACCGAATCATTAAAGCTATAAAAGCTATGACTTCAAAAGATCATTTTGGACACATAACGTACCTCATGTGTAGGTGCATTGTTCAAGAGTGCAAGGATTCCAATTCACACAGATATTAAATTTCCGGTTTTATTAGGCTATTATTGAAATTTGTGCACTATTTTAGAAATATTAGTGATTAAATACACGACGTTACGACTATATTTATTTGAGAGGATTTCAAATTGAATAAATGCAAATTTTTGAGAAGCAATTATGACTGCGGTTTTACATGTATTTTTTAATAGTCTGTGTATCCATATGTTATATGTGTAAAGCGTCAGCATAGCATTGGTCGTCACATGCATGGTGTATGGTTATTAATATAACATAAAAATATATATGCCTTTTTATACACAAACGATAATTGCATTATTAATCTTTTTACTATCATTCAGACTGACACATATATGGCTACTGTTTGTTGCTGTACAAGTACGCACATACATCTGGCATAAAAATGAGGAAAATGACGGTATACTATTCCGTGTGGTCACTTCCGGTCAACATTTTATCAAAAAACATAGTTTGATGAATGCAATTGAAAAGTGCATTAGCACAATGATTTACATTATATAGTGGTGGGCAAATTACATACGCATATCACACACATGTACTATGATACTATATGAAAATAATTAGTACAATCAACATTGTTGATTCGCACTTTTTAAAAATTGATTACATGCAACATTTTCATTGTATCTATGATAAAATGTCGCATAAAAGAAGTTACTACGGTTATTTTTAAATTTTACTAGCCAGCTTGATTGAGTTGCCCCAACAACAGGTACATTTTAATATATTGACCCGATTCGTACATACATAATCTCATCATCATCATCATGACCATTTGCATCACGAACGTGAGTGTAGACCGGTTCCAGGCCAAGAACCTGGACGTGGACCGGATCGTTTCAAGAATCGCCTGCATTTGCAACCCAGAAAAAAAGAAGAAAGAATCATGCCTGTTTTACAGCTTCCAACGTAACGTAACAGCAGGTTGATTACCCAGAGACAACTTTTTGCTGATGCATTTGGTACAGTCAAGCTTAAACTCTTCTGAGCAGTACCTGCATTTCCTAAACATTTGTTACCCTGCTTACGTGCTGCTGCTGATGAACACCTATAATTACTGTGTAAAAGAACAGGTGAGCTAGATTAAAAAATGAGCAACTCATCTCATCTAACCATTTCCATATATTCTCGTTTTCCTCCTTGAAAAAAAAATGCTTCGTAAAAATCCTTAATTTTTAGTATGAACCCACCTATTTTTCTAAGTTTTCCTTTTTCTATATACTTATTATTATCTATACACGTGAGTGTTAAAGAAAATCAATTTGCAGCGCTCTGACAAAAAGAAAAGTATGACGTTGAAAAGTATTCGCGCAGGTCTTGCCTTTTAAATTCCTTAAATTTACGAATTTTTATTTTACACAAAAAAATGTGTGCAACGACAAGCAAATCAATTTGTTTGAAAAAAGTTTTGGTGAATAAATGCTGGTGTAACAAATGTTAAAATTGTAAAAGAAAAAGAAACATACACACACTCAAGCTCTTCACTAACTTATATACAATTAGTGGTAGTACATAAACCAGTGTTTTACAGTGTGTCAAGCAAAAAGATGAGAATTGCAATGTGTGATCTTTGATGATGATGATGCTCTCTGGTCTGATGTGTTTAGGGAATAAAGAGGTAACCAAGGAGAAGCAGAAGGATCCCAAAAGAAAAAAAGAAAAAAAACGGAGAAGAAGGCAAGAAAAGACTCTTTTTTTCTGAGATGGATGCAAGCATTGAGGAATGAGTGAGAGATAGTGATTTTGAATTAGAAAACATCATGCAAAAACTGCACACCATGAATATCCGGTCGTTGAACTTGCTCGCTTCCTAATATTTATATTCTACAACCACAACAAGTACAAAGTAGACTTGATATAGTAGCTTTTCAGTATATAAACTTTGTAGCGTATATTCATACATACCTATATTAGCAAGTATGCATATTCTTATTGATTGTCGCTTGTTGCATGTTAAACTTGCATATACACTTAAGTACATATCACTTATGAAAATGATCATGATGATGATGACTGTGAGGCCTATGCATTTGTTATACAGAAAACGCTGCTGTGCGTGCAGTGCACTGTGCACTGCTTTTATGTTTGCTGCGGTAAGTTATCTTTGTAAATGAGGAGGATGATGATGGTAAATAATGCAAGTTGTTTCGAATGCCAGTGCCATCATTATACTATTCATACTCTTATCATCATCAACTTATTGTCATCATCAGTGATGCATTATCAACACTCACTCTTGTCACACATTAAACACAACTATAATAATAATAATGTATACAGATGGCACTTTTATTACTATTGTTTTCATAAATTAAAGAGATTTTAATTTTTTAAATATAATATGTGATGTAAAGTTGGGAGATTTTTTGGAGCTTTACCTGGTACAAATGTGAAATTGAAAGGCAATTTAAAGAACAAGTACATCAGATCAGATATACCATTTTTTAAATGTTTTTCATGTGTCGATATTGACAAGTATATTAGGAGCATAATTAAGATGCTAAAAAAGAAGATGGTGGAAGTTATGCAGTTCATAAAATCTTTCATGTAGAATTATGCATCTGTAATAATAACAGTATTGATACTCGCCGCGCTCGCTTATTCCCATAAAAGTCAAGCAGGAAGGAACGAGGAAGACAGATGAAGCGGCGATGATCATTGATATTATATATATCGGGAAGCAAAAATGCAATGCAATGCTATTATGTCATTAAACAAAGTGGGTCTAACTAAACAAGTCAAAAAATTAAAAGGGTGAAAGATTGAAACCCTCTCGTGTAAAATATCACACTATTAAATATTACCATTACCACAGTAGCACAGTTCATAGAACAGTTGGAATGAAAGATGGAAGTAATTTACTTGCTAAAATTACATCTTAAGCTCGAGAAGATATCCATTTTGGGATGATGGGAGAAGGGAAGTAGGGTTTTTATTATTTAAAAATATCATTGCCCTTTTTGGTTGCTAAAATCCAATAATGAGTTTAAATAGAAACATAAGGAAGTGACTGTTAGAATGACTTTAAATTTACTTCCGTTCACCCGTTTCGGTTGTTCAAATAATTTTTAAAAAGTAATTTTTAATTAGTCTTTAGTTTTTATGAAATCCATGGTGTATGTCTTACACAGTCAACCGAATTGATTTTATTAAATCTAAAACAGCCAATAGATGTGCATTCATTCGTCACATCTTGCTTTTTCTAAATGATTGTATGTACGAACATCATGGAGTAAACTATGTTATTACAATTGAAATAAATGTATGCAAGAATGCAAGACAATAAATGTGCTGATTGATTTTAATAGTCTACATTTAAGGCTCAGTGATTGTATGAAGCTGTGCAATAGGAACATAAATGAATATGATAGATATTCCGCATGCAATTTAGTGAAACGGCAAATATATGTAACCGACTTTGATATGGACAAGTTGCTTAATTTGTGGAATTTCATATTACAAATTATAATACGAAAGAGTATGACAACTCAAAGTATTTTAGTTTGTCATCGTTTTCCGTCACAACGGAAATAAGAAATGAGTCCATTGAGTTACTTTTTTCCCAAGAAAAATCCCATTCATCCCAATATTCCAAGGCACTTCCTCCTCATTTAAAAGAAATTATTTTTCTTTTCACAGAGTACAGTACAAACAGACATGTGTAATACGTGTGGGAACAGAATTACTCTTAATTTTGAATACTGCTTGGAAATAAGCCTACACGATTTGCTCCAAAAAACCAAATATGAAAAGTATATTCCAGGAACAAGCTGAATTATTATGATTCCAGATTATTTTTTGTCCTATTGTATAATTTCTTTTTCTCTTCTTCTCTCAATAAAGTAGAAACCTTTGATGTAGTTCCAGATGAAGAAAGTATTAAAACATTGATGACTGTAACAGCATGATTACATGATCGTTACTTAATAATACTCTTGCAAACTATATGAATAAGTAGATTTTCAATTGCTCACAAAATCACTTGAGTATTTCCTTGTCCATTTTTTGTAGGTATGCTTATCTGTAACCACCTGCTTCATATATTTTCATTAGTAGACAAATCAGCATAAGAAATTTCCCGGACAATCTTTTCATCTTCTTAAGCAAAGTAGAAAAGAAAGCAAGCCCCTTCCCCTCTCATGGGAAACCCGTGGGAAAAAGATTGTATCATTTAACACTTTTGTGTGTTAACTTAACATGCAAGCTTGTTCTCCAGCTATTACCAGGAAATCCTCGTTACAAGCGTAAAATAACCTTTTTTCATACAAAATATATATTAATATGATGTGCACATGCAACATTTACTTTCCCGAGCTCTCTACAGTAAAACAACCTTGTCCATTTAATATGGAATACATTTAGAAATTTATCTGCTTTCACAAAAGCGTTTTCACAGTAATATCTTCCATGGATGCACTTCTGTGAGTAAATCAAGCGCACTGATTCTCTTGCAAAGAAAGTACAGCTGTGTGTATGCAACAGTCATTAATACTTTTGTGAAGTGGAACACAATTATAATTTTCATTTAATAAGAATGATAAGACAAAGAAACGAAACTACTAGAAAGTATGCATGTTAGAATCAATGAAACGCTTTCATTTCCATAACCTTCTTTCCCACTCAACCAATCGCAAAGAGATTTAATAACAACTGTTCTGACATCACTGCTATATAAACTGCAACAGTTTTGTTATTATCATTTCCACCTTTGTAAGCACATCATATGCTTTTATCTCAAAGTCCCTTCCCGGGATATCACCTTTCTCTAGTGAAAGGACTGTAACAGCTACTAGAAACTGATCTCACTTTCCATCCATCTTCAAAACAACAACAGTGCAAAACTTGTAAAGTAATAAAAGTACACAAAGTACATATACATATAATGCATAATTTGTATTAAGTTCACTTCCTGGTTCAGAATAAAACTACTGAAACGACAACAATTGTAATTGTATTCCCATAATGTGTGATGAGTGATGACGATGATACCTGTGGGAAATGCAGTTTGAATTTAAGTGTACCAAAATTATTAATTCGTCGAGTACATAAAACGCTTGACATACATAAAATACTCCAATCCACAAGTTTTTGTATTATAATTGCAAAAATGCATACAATTTGGACATGTCGATTTCCAATTTACAAATCAAATTTTTAATTACCAGGTGTACATTGTTTTTTACTAAATTGCTTAATTTTTTTACGTATAATTTTAAAATAGGGTTTGATAACTATTTATGCATAAATTAATATGTTAGTATGTCACTCCATAGGTCCAATTTTTTAGGTCTCTATTGTTGGAAAAAAAGAGAAACTGACTTTCATCTCATCTTAATATCATGTTACATTTTTAGTGGAACATCATCAACAATGTGACATGGTTTTGTTTTATGAAGAATCATCAAAGTCGTTTAAAATATTTCAACATTTCAAACGAGCATGAAAATATCTAGCATTTTTTATTGGTTTGCTTGTTGTGCAGTAACATCAAAGTGTTTTTCCAAACAAAGAAACATAAAAAGAACCATGCGACCTTTCATTTTTTTACGATAGGGATGAGTACAAGCCAAAGGAACATGATAGGTGGAGACTCCCTTTTTTAGGTCACATGTTTACACGTGGATTTTTTTCTAAAAAAATGCAATTAAATTACATAGTAGGCAATATAGAGGATGCACTTTTGCTCCACCGGTCGTGTAGAGAAAGTAGACATATTCATGTTACTACCCGTGCACAAAATGGAGTAACATTTTTTTTTTTGACTTGGAAGGGTTGTGACGTTAGACGTGTGAAGAGAAATAAATGAAGAAAAAGTCGTTCGATTTTCAAAGCTAGAGCCAAACCAGCGTTCAAATTACAAACAAGGAAAACTACAGAAAAAAATATGGGAGAAAAGTTTGCATTTCCTTAACATTTCACAAGCATACTATATTCATAAGCCAAACTAGTCTACTTATTTTGTTTCAAGCATAAAAAAGAACATATAAATACTTTTTTCTATTTACATGATTTTGAAATGAGTGTTTCAGGCATTTTATGCAATTCTGACTAGTCGACATAACGGCCAAAAGTATAACAAGCGAATAAAGCTTTCTTTTTTCAAAGTGGCCATGGAATAAAAAAGTTGCGTGTATGGAATTCTGGAGAATATAAAAAAATAAATAATTGCCGTAATACGAAAAAGATAAAAAAGTTTTCTGTAGAATTATTACTTTGTATTGTCCAATTTTTTTGGTATTCATTTTAATTGCCCTAAATTACTTGAACATCCTATTACATTACTTGAACATTACTTGTCAATTGTACGCACCAATATATATGTTTTTCCAGCCGAGGTATTAAACTAGTCTCTGTATAATAGCAAGTATTTCCAAAACTAAGAAATAATAAGTATAATTAAATATCCAGCAAAACTAATTTTTGCTAAAAAAAAACTGCAGGCTGACAACGAGATTAACAGTTATATTATTGTCGTTTAAAAAGTAACATGTATTGTATATATATGCTTTAATATAGCAATGTTCTGTTGCTTGGCTTAGCAGAAAAGGTACTAAAAAATAAAGATGCAAAGAGGGAACAACTTTTTACACCAATTTCCAACTTACTAAGCTTGTGTAACGTTTATGTAAACACGCCTACTATATTATTTATTAAGAGGAAAAACAACAATGTTTAAGACATATATGTACAGTAAGTTAGGTAAAACAATTAAACGTTTCGGGAACTTTTACTTTTAAAGATTAAATTCCAAAGGTATAAATGTAACTCGACTGTTTGTGTCGAGACTTTGCTCTGAAAATATCTTAGATAAGCTATTGTAAAAAACTTTATAAACAATACTCAATTGATTCATAGGAACAACAATCATTCATCACCATTGTTGATTGTTAAATTGAAAATCTGCATAGAGCGCTATAAAATAATACATTGTTGCACTGTTTGTCTTAGATAAATTATATGGCTTTTATAACTGTTGGCGCGTACCCTGTGACTTGTGACTACTGCAAAAATCTAGTTGCGTAGGTACATAAAAATTACCTTTTTTTCGCAGAAAGGGGCATTGCACTTTTAATTTTTGTATTAAAATGTAACAGATATACTAAATGCAAATAAAGGGCAAACTCTCTGTTTTAAATGCACACATTAAAAATATTGTAAAATTGATGATTATTTTTTACAATATAATAAAACTAAAGTTTATAGCTTTAAATATAGTATATATCTGTTTATTATATTACATGCATTTTTTTGCATGCATTTCTGATCTGATGTTAAACACGCTGCATAATCTGGCAAAGCAGTGTAACTTTTGCTTTCATCTTCTGGTTCCTTTTATCAAACAAGATGAGCTGCATCAGTGATTAACATGTGTTTATGTAATAGCATATGCGTTTAAAAAAAGGTTCATCAGAGTTTATACAGTTTGCAATGATATCTTTGAAATGTGTACCTTCACAATTTTAATTAAAGCATAAAATATAACTGATTTTGATAAATATTGGTTTGTAGCAGTTGCTGTTGCTACCCTGTATTAAAAGTGTTAATAAGGTTAATTGTTTTGTCACTTAAGAGAATTTTTTTAATCGTTACAGAAAAAGTGTACTTATTCATGTAATTATGCATGTGGCGAAAGTTAATAAACAGATGTGGGTACAAAGAAACGTCAAAAAAATTGGGTTTTCATTCCAAGTCCAGCATAAAATTTATGTATTTTTTTGGAATTCAAACTTGCGAAAAGCATCAACTCAAATAAAAAACTAATACGAAACTTGTACTGCAGCAGGTGGAACTGATGAAGGAACCCGCAGTTTTTTTTAATTCATCGGCACATGGAAGGTCACAAAACACTCATCTCCTCAACACTTCTTGTTGAACAAACACATTTTGACATTCATTTTCTCTGGTGGCCATGGCCTTGTTCTAACAACTTTTATATACACACGTACACATGGGATAGAGCTAGGACGTGCATACAGAAAATAAAAATCACACAAAAATGGGAGAGACAGAAAGTTAAGTTAAGTGTGTTGGCTTATTATGAAAAAACATCATCATCATAATATATAAGCATCTTGAAAACATATAGCTTAAGAATTTTCAATTATCAAACTAACCTAATAAAATGTAGTATAAATATACATATTTCCGGTGCCTTTTTCAATACTTCAAATTTACTGAGACAACCGCTGGCTAAAATGGTACTTCCACTGGCTGCTGCTAATATGACATCATTTCACATAAACACTTCATTATTGACAATGACAAAATTGAAGGAATTATGTGACAAACAGCTACTTTATTAAGTACAAGGTGGAAACACGTCGTGTGGGTGCAATCGGCATTCCCTGTTTTCTCTTTGTGCATTTTTTCAGAAGGAAAGCGAATTTGCAATAAAAAGTAAAATTGAAACTCCCACGAACTTTTTAAAATTGGTTCCGTAAATGATTTTTTTCAAAAACAAATTGGGTCTTTTAGGTTGATTTAGTGCAGTGTGCATCCTAATTTATTTGCCATAAAATTTAGTCCAGGACAAACTGGACTACTTCATTAGAGACACGTTATGTATTTTTTATTAATTCTGTTTGCTAATATTTTTGTGTAGCGTTTTTGGAATGTTTTCGTAAAAATTTATTGCTCAAAAGAATATTTTTGCAGTAATCCTAAAAAAAAACATTCATGAACTTGAATATTAAAAGTAAGGCAATTCCCAATATGGAATAAATTACAGGTTTTATGACAATGAAAAAAGCTAACATTTTTTTCAGTACTGAATACCTAAACACAATACAAACTAATGACTTGACGATGATGCTGAGATTTGTGACGGTCAAGACTGAGTGAGATGACCGTGATAAAAATAAAGCAGAAAATTGTCAAAATTAAGATGAGTAATAGACTTCCAAAAAAATTAATCATCAAAACCATTACGTAATCACTCTTTATAAGTTTCAATCAAAGAAAACACTGGAAAATATTAATTTTTACTAAAATATTTCATTGTCCTAGGTCTAGGATCCCATTTTCTTAAAAACTGCAACTGCATCTTATGAAAATGCATTCATACAATTATTTTAGCTTTATCTAAAAAACACATGTAATAAAACCCTGTGCATCATCAGTTGTTCCTCAAGTTTGTTAGTTCATTTTAAACAACTCTCCCAGCCAGACTGACTTTTAAGAAATGTACATCCTTTTACCTCTAATCCTGTCTTGTCGCCAGTAACAAAAATTACAGAGCAATGGTAACATTTTATGATTATCATAATGATGATAATGTTGATATTACATTAACTATATAGCATTGAAATGTTGGCATAAAAGCTGAGTGCACACGTACATCACATCACACTGAACACTTTTTATAATACTTATAAAAAGTGATCATCGGTCTGTGTACTTTTTGAGACTGAACAAGTTATTACATTGTTTGCTCTCGTCTGCAGTTTAGTACATTACACAGCAACAATGTATGAAACTTTGAAACAAGTGAGAAGCATTAAATAGCTTATTACTGTGTTGTTAAGCTATGCAGGAATGCAGTATCCTGTCCTGCTGTTTATGATGTTGCTTTGCCTCTGCTGCAGAAAAAGTGAAAGTTTCACTGCCTCAAGTTCAAACTTTATCCCAAGCCAAAACATTGTAAAGAAGAAGATGAAGAATACAGTGTGCTTTTATTTTTTTGCAAAGAATGTAATACATACTTACATTACACATCATCACCATTTCTTTTATTCAATCAAAAAAGTTTGCAGAGAGATGAACAACATTGTTGTGTGGATTTGGATTGGATAAAAGTGCATTGTCCCATGTACAATATTATGGCATACAATGCTAAACAACTATTTTTTTTACTTAATTAAAAGTATGTATACTTACCAGAAGACTCTTGAAGAAAATGGAAGATTTTTTTTCTTGAGCCAAGCACAAACTCTCTTAACACTTTTTTTGTTTGAATAAAGAATGCGTGCATTATGAATTATTAAATATTTTGATGATGATCATAATCAGCAGCAACTTTGGCTTCAGGGATTTTTCATCGTCGTGAGTGGACTGTGTAGTATTTACATGTACAGGAGTAAAGGAAGATACACTTAATGTATATAAAATTATTATACTGGTCAGCAAAATTTTCAGCATAGAATTTATTTTCAGTATATTCCGTTATGGTATTGTTAACAACTCTACATTTTTACTACTTATAAAGCCATCACATCAATCTTGTCGATGATTCGATGAAAGAAATGAAAGAAAAACTAAAAATCCTTGATTTTTACCTTGACATTCCATTTTCATTCAAGCTCAACCATTTTCGTCTGCTGTGTGCTGAGTCAAGCTGACAAAACTTACAGAGTAACGGTTTTCCATAGTATTTCATGAGCATACCAAAAATATTCACACTTGTTGATAGAAAGATTAACAATTTTTAACTACGCACATACAAACCGCATAGGTCATTGTTTCTCTGTTTCTTCTTTACCGAAACATATTTTTAAAGGACGTGTTGTTTTATACCAAGAAAAATGTGTTAATTGGCTAGTATTTTTCTGTGAAATGGTTGAGTATAACGAAAAGGGTAAAATTTATCGAAGATTTCTTACTTCACTACATTTTAGTATTGACCTTACTGAAGGCCATCAATTTTTTTCTCCTTTTTTTCCTACTTGCTCATCATCTTTGATTAAGGTCGTTCGATTCCCATCTCATATTTAATCTTTATATTTTTACAAGCTCACCACCACCACCATATACTTTAACAATGGAAACGTGCGTAGAGGCCTGAAAAATATGATGACTTGTTAATATCTTTTTAAACAGTACAAACTCGGTCACTAAGATGAATAAAAATGCATAAAAAATTGCTGACAAAAAAACTTTCCGCATCGTATTGCATCCTTTAAACATTACCTGCTAAACAAAAAGCCTACGGAAATTATGACAATGTCACAGTCACACAGGATGGTGATGATATGATGATGTCAACTAATGCAAGAAGGGAAGGGTAAAGCAATAAAAATTTCAATGAACTTGGCTTACAAAAAAACATATATATGCAACCATAATGACTAGTGCATTATTATGCACAAGTTATTTTCTATGCATCTACAATGTAATTATAATTATAATAATGAATGCATGCATGTTTATGTGATGAGGTGAATAACGACATGTTTTCACGATTAAACCAGAGTATTTAGCATCATGCTGATTCTTAAATGACGGTGATAATACTTTGTTCAAGTTTGTAATTTGTAATTGTTTGCAGAAAAAACTGAGTCAGTCAGTTAGTTAGTTTTGAGGCAAGTACATTTATTTTCCACAAAGAAAAAAGATACTAATTTCTCACCAACTTCATATCCCAACACATTTACCAAGTTGGTTTTCCTTCTCCTTCTTTTCTGAATCATGATCATGACCATCATCCCCATCAATATAATGATCGTCAGCTGTGTAAAGTGACATTGAGACATAGAGTGGCTTATTTCAATGTCAATCCTTCCCTTGCTTATCTCCAAGATCACAAACATTGTTATAATATTTGCAACTACTAATATACTCATGTACTATATATACCTGTATATCTTATATTTGCACCATATAAATAATTTATTGCAATAAATAAGAGTAAAAATTGTAATTGATCATCTACCTACAACTGTTCATTGTAACTACTAAACATGGTAACTGTCAGAATCCTCGTTCCTCGTTCAATACCATCACCGCCACCACTTTGCTTTGTTACAATTTTTTCACAGGGCTTTACTTCATATAAAATTATTAATTGGTATATTATGGTGTTGGTCGACCGACACACCACACAAAACCAGTAGGAACAATAAATTTATTTTACATCATAATATTAATACACATACAAATAACATGTTACGTTCATCTAGTATTTGTAATAATTTTTTCTTCACTTGACTTTAATTGTTAAGCTATGTGTGATATCTAGAATAAAAATTATGAAGGCAATTGTTGTGCTTTTTTTCTGAGCTGCGTTACAATATATAATATTGAGTAGGTGTACTATATTTTGTATTCCCTACCGCACAAAAATATTTGCACAAAATATAAACTAAACTGATGAATGGTTAAACATGATTACCTTGTTCATTACCACGAATAATATAAACTTACGTACACCCACAATATACAAAAATGATTTGGCTACATAAAAATTGCATATGTGCTTACGTATATTCATCCATACACAATAATAATAATGTTTAGCATAAAGTCTTGTAAACAAAATGACAGCGTGCAAAAATTCAAGATCAAATTATTATATTCGTATGCTTGATCATAAAGTACAATAGAACAATTCAATGCTACAATGCCTTTTTAACCGCCAGCAAAAGTTACACTCTCGCATCGCAAGCACTTTTGCTTTTCATAAGAAAACCCTTTACAGATTAGCAAGTAGTGTGTGGTTGAACAAAAATATGCAAAAGATTCTTATACTTAAAACTTCCCTTTATTTCATGCATGTATAATATTTATTCAACTGGTATATTTATAAAAGCATAGAAAACTTACGTGAGTTGTTTTAGATGTGTTTGCCTGTGGCTTAAGGCTTCCTTTATTTTTCTGCTCTCTGCTGTTTTATAAACGTCTTCGTTGTTTTGTTATCATATCATAACCGTGATCATGACGATGAACGTTCAAAAAAAAATTTTTACTTCACCTTCCCGTGGAACCATTAGTCGTCTCTAGGTCAGCTTCATGGGCTTTCTGCACTTGAACAATAAAAAGTCGATTATGCAATTTTTTGCCTTCTTTTGCTTCGCTGTCTATTTTGCTTGATAAAAAATTTGTTGATCTTGCTTGATTGTGCGTATTTTTATAGTTATATTTGAAGCAGTTAAGCAGTTATAAATATAATAAGCATGCAATAATTTTCATTTCATTTTTTTATTAGCAAGAAGGAGGATGAGGATGACGGTCTTGCATGCCATGCGCCATTCCACCTTAATTCAATTTACTACTTGATAAAGTAACTGTACAAATATTGTTACGTAGGTAGTGCGATGACATTGACAATTTTTTTATTTGATTACGTAAGCTGAATCACATGGTATACAAAATGTAAGTCTGCGTGGTATGGTATGATATGGTATGGTCGAAGAAGAAGCGGATATGTGTGCAAATTAATCAGACTGCTATAACTAGATCATCTTTCAATCAAATTATTACTTGATAGATTTGTATGAATCGGGAAATTTCCAAAATAAATAAACACTTTGTTTTTTATTGAATTGATAGTAAAATAATAAGAATAAAATTTTTTGATTGAAGGTAAAAAAGATGGAAAGTTCCCACGGATGCGGGAAGTCATCCGGTTTCATATTAACCACATATTATATATATATATATATATATTTTATATACATTTTGTGTGTATTCCTCTATAATCTAGAAAAAAAATATATAGGCTAAGAACACACCATATGCGTGGGAATCTTATGCTAAAAACAGACTAACCATCAAGACAAGCGTAATTCCTCATTAGTGAAATTTTAAGTCAGTTGGTCAGGAATATGAAGGATATTACAACAATGCACATTGTTGAATTTTACTAACGATGCAACTAATGAAATGCATAAATTCATTTGAAAAAAGTACTGAAACTAATTTACTGCACATAGTGCACTGCACTGGCACTGAATAAATTAGTCTGTCTGAACTGCATAATTTTTTTGGAAAGTAATAGGTAGTTAACGAAAGCTGACTGACTTGGTAAAATTAATTAAGGAAAAACTGAGATAATTTTATAGAGAAGCAGTATAATCATAATGAAAATTGAAATTGAAAAAGATAATCTACTTCATTGCTTCAAGATAAGGAAACCATTAATATAGCACTTTAAAATCATTAATTACCTATAAGTTTAGTATTCATAATCTAAAGTCATCATCGTCAAGATAATAATCCAATCGTACTTAAATAATAAAGTGTCAGACAGACATTAAAGGTAGGATTTGTATACGGCGTCAAAGTATTTATGATTTGGAGGAAATGGAAGAAAGGAAGGGTAATGGCCGACCGTGGTACTCGTGACATAAAATGTACATACTACTCGTCATCATTAATCTCTCGACTCTTATGACTATGACGACGACGATGATTACACTAGACTTGTACACTACTTTTCCACGTTTGTACATTTTTGATATCTCTGCTGAACTTGAATCACGACGCGAGTGTGACTGCGCCAATTAGAAGGAAATAGTAAGCGGCGGTGGTGGTGATAACAATGATAGGAAAACTATATGTATGTATGTATATTATACATACATTTTATATGAAATGTCATTTTTTCATAGGTATATAGATCAACATAGTTGATACCACAGAGCACAGTGCAGAGTCATCGGGTCACTGACTTTGACTTTGAAACGCTTTTTTGGGAGAAGGATGGATTTACATTGTTATCATGATCACATTTAAAATCCGTTTTTAGAAAACACAATGCAATTCTATTTATCTTTTCTTGTATTACAACAACTGGTTAAAAAGTATTAAAGAGTCTGGGAAAACACTGTATTTTTATACACTAACAATGCAATGACGAGGAGAAGGTAACAACAAGAAAATGTGCAAGAAAAATGAGACATGAAGTGCATCACGAAGAAAAAAAAGGAGAAGGGGAAAGAGAAAGATGATGAGAGTGGAAAAAATGCTACAATCGATAAAGTTTCAGAGATGTCAAAAATAAGAAAATGGAAACTTGTTCGTTGTTCGTGGTGGTGGAGTGGATATAATTTTTGTGTGTATAAATTTGGCCTTGTCAACTGTAAAGTTGGTAGAGTGCAAAAATAAGAATGGAAAATGATAATGATGACGATATGGTATTGTCCGTCCCATTACATGTCTAATATTACCTGGTCATAAGAGATTGGTAAAAAAAAGATTTTTGTTTTAGCATTTTACTGCCACGAAAAACAGGTTTTAAACTCACGAATTTGCCACGAGCATGAGGGCATTATTATCATTTCATTCTTTTTTAGTTTGTTTGAAACATTGCGATGCGATATTAGCAATGTTACTTGATACGAAAAGATGCTTAAAGGTGACGAGACACCACCGCCGCATTTTGTATGTTTTTTTTTCTGAGCATAAGGTATAAAAATAATACTTTCTAGCAAAAAAGATACAGCGGAGTAATCATAATAATATTGCATTACTCCACTCCACTTTTTTCTTCTTTAGAACAAACCAACATTGATGATTCACTAGACTTAAAAATACAATCAAACAGGAAAAAGTTTAAAATGTCATATAAGTCAAGGTAACCGGCCGACTGAACTATAAAAAAAATCATTCTTTCTTGTTGTTTTATACTTTCCCTTCGTTTTTTATATGCTATCCTCCCATCTCAAGTACATTTTATTTGTATGACGGAGAACGAGTACCGAAAAATAATTTTATGCATATTTCATACTTTTTGATATGAGTGGTGGTATTTATGAAATAAAAATAGAAGGATGGAAAAAGATAAGATGAAAAAATGCAGGTCATGTCACGTCACATGGCGGTATGAAAAATGAGCGTGCAACTCTGAAATGTTTTCATGAGACATGATTTTTTCCCCATCTTGCCGTGTGATATGTTTCGTTATTTTACAAAATTTTATTTTGATATTAATATTAAAACGGGGAAGAAGAGTGCATGAAAATATGTTCAATTTAAAAGTAATATCGTCACCATCTTTGGCATATTTTTTTAAAGTAGAGAAATAAGATATTGTACAGGGCGCTGATTATGGTAGCGGAAAATAATGGAAGTTTCCTTTAAATACATTTTATTCATGTATGGATATCACATTGAGTTAAATGAATTAACAGCTGGAAAGTCCATTAAACTGTTAATTGGAAGCAAAAGAATAATATCATCAGGGTGCCATAATGTCAATGGCAACAATTGAACTAACAAGCATAGTGACATTTCATCCTTTTATCCAAGTACAGTATTATATTTTTCATCCTTGATGTCACTATCCTGTTTAGTGACAGTTTATTGCAGATTTGCAAAATTGAAAAAAAAAACTTTTTATGATATATCAACTTTATTAAAGATGAAAGTGCACTTTTACAATACACAAGTCAAACCTGTATTAAAATGCTGTGGTATAAAGTCTGAGGACGTCACATTTTTTTGTCATTGTCAGTTTTGAAAAAATGCTCACAAACTACATCACATCGCATCCTCAACGCGAAAGCGTCATAAAACATGAAATGCATGAATTTCGCACATGTTAAAAATCCTGCACTATTACTAACGAACATGCCAAAAAATTATTGTCTTCGGAACAATAATAAGTATGTGTTCATAAGGCAATGTTTTTTTCCAACGATCGTTAATTCTTGTGGTTAGTTGTACAACTGCTAATGCAAATATTTAAAGTTTTAAAATCATAAAAAATATAACTGTACATTTGATATTTTTTAAAGCTTAAAAATATATCGCAAACAGGTGCAAAGATTAATAAATTATTTTTTTCCACTGCTTAATTTTCCAAATTTATTGTTTTAAAGCATAATATAACTGTCAATATTGATAAAACTTTTTTATATAAGCTTGATATATCAACTTGATATATTTCTAATTTTTTATTTCCACTTGGTTTCTCCTGTACACAGTTATTTTGGTTGGGGAGGAGGATGTTCCGAGCACGCCTATATTCCACATGTTAGACATTTTACAAGGAGACGAAAGTGTCATCATCATCGTCATCATCAATTGATAATTTTTAATTATAGCAGAGCGCCATGTGTACGTATTATTACTTTACTGCTAATAATATTATGTACGTGCTCACACACACATGTATCTGTTTTACATATACTCTTATTGGTGTGCTGTTATGCTATGAATTTTCTACCTATAATTTTCCAACAACTCTCGAGAAAGCCGATAAAATTATGTGCAAACCCTTTTTCTCGTACCTTAAGGCAAAAACATACGCCCCTGCAATATCAAAATCTATCCATTATGCTTATAATATTTGCCATAAACTATTATTCTATGTTGTTTTAAATTAATAAATAGTTATGGGGACGGGACATTTCGATCACGGTTATGGATGGGTTGGCATGGCATGGCGTCTTCTAACAAATATGTCGTATGATTGATGTGACGTTTTAAACAATATTATTCTAATGGATATATCCACACGGCATGACTGTAGAAAGGTGTTTATGGATAATAGCGTTCCTATGCCATTTTTTACTGCTATAGTTTTAAAATATCAAAATATAATAATAGCTTGATGTGATAGGTGGACATTTAATGAGAAATCACCAGCCAGTTTTTAGGCTGGTGTGTATATTAATCCAAAAGAATGATGTGATGAGTGCACTGCATATTATTTTTTATATTTGCCCTAACAGGATCAAGGCTTTCCATTGACATCCTGCCTCGACATACAAGGTCAATATTAAGAGCACTACCATACTTCTGGTCATCCTAATCTTTCCTTAATAATATTTCCTGTATCTCAATATAGTTTAGGACTCCTTAAAAGCTAAAAACTTTGCAAAGTTGGAGCGTGTTGGTGGAATAGTCACTTATCACGCATTTCTAATAATTATCCTTTCTTCTTGTCTGGTGGTGGTCTGTTTTACTTTCATTTTTAAACTTTGAAAAATGATGTATTCAAATGACTTTTTAACGATTATTTCTTTACATTTGTTTGAACTCTGGGTTTTTGTAAAACTTCAATTTGGTTGTACAGCAGCTTATTTTTTAGCATACTTTTATTTTAACGATCTACATTTTATTACCGAAATACCGAAAAGTAACTTTAAAAAATTCAAAATGTCATTGTCCTCCGGTAAGGATCTTGATTGAAAAATATTTCATTTTTCTTGTTGATTGATTAAAAATTAAAAACCAATCAATAAATATCAACAAAAGTAACATATTTTTTATCTTAGTTTTAATACTGCGATATTTTTAATTTAAAATATTGGTGTATTTTCCATTTTATTATTATAGAAAATTTTAGTGAGTTAAACCCATCCAAATCATAAAAACCATTGTCAAGACCTTCACATAGACACACACTGACTGACTGACTGGCTATGATTTTCATGATGACGTCTACGCTGCGCTCCCAAACGCTCACACTCTATTTTGCGTTCATTTCTTGTTCATCCGTCCTACCATCTATCGTACACTAGCTGTGTTATAAAATCATATTCATTTTTTTATAAAGATTTACAACATAAATATATTGATGATGATGCAGCATCTGTATCAGCGTCATAGGTATACAATAAGTATTTAATCCAATAATAGGTAGCAGCGCTGCGCTATGCAAGTATTGTTATATGAAAGCGCGACGACGACGACAACGGTGCTGTATATGTGGTTTGGTTTTAGTTTGAAGGTTGCCTTGTAAAAGTACCTTGCTCAATGTTCCCTCTTGTCATTGACGACCTTCTATGTTTAATGCCTGTTTATAGTCATATTCATCATCATCATCATCATCATATTCATCAAATCACTATATATATTTTACTCCCTATCGCCGTGTAACACGTTTATTGCACGATTTTATACGGAACAAAACATGCCACTTGCCAATTTTCCTAATTCAATTTTTAAATTCCGTGGTGTAATGCCGGATTAAAAATTCCATAATTAGTTCTCTACTTCGCATGCTATTATCGATCAAATAAAACTAATATTTATTTAAATAGCAAGTGTTTTTCGGTATTTTAATGATTTTATTAATAACCTAACCACAGTATTAATTATTTACCTTAGTCTAAATGGGTGCGTATAATAAACACAGTTTTGAGTCAAGGTTTAAAAACAAATCAAGGTAAAAACCTGCTTTTGTTAGCACACGTAATTTATATAGCACCTACCTAAAAAAAGCTATGTTTATTTTTTATACGTGTCAAATCAGTCAGATGAGATCTTAAAGGTCAATAATATTTTGGTGACGTAGTCAAATTCATCATCCCATCCCAATCATCATCATCATCGCCCACAAAACACCTCGATACAATTGCTGTAATTTTTTTTGAATATTCCATGGAACATCTCTATGCATACCTATATAACTTATTGTTATACCATGATCGCGTTCATCATGGAGGCCAGGCTGGTTAGTTGGAAATGTTTTCATTTTAAGGTCATTTTCCTTTCTGTATTTATGATTTGTAGCATAGCAGAAGAGAGTGCCATGCCATGCCAACATAGTATTTTTTGCTTTAGTTTAGAATGGCATTGCAGTTTCTAAAATACTTTTTATGGTTGCATGGAGAGTGGTGGTTGAGGCCAGAATCATGATAGTGATCACTATCAGGATTCCTTTTTTGTGCGTAAGAGCAACAAGTAGGCAAACTCTCTGTGTAAAACTCTCATTACATCAGATTTACGCTGGAAAAAATTTGTACAAATGCTTGAAGGCTGAACACAACACTATTCTTAGTTGTTCAACTGGAATTTCAACAACTGTTGGTTGAGGTTTGCTCATGGATTGGAGAAGAACAGTGTTTCAACCTTGTGTCTATAAAATAGCTGGATGACATTGAATTTTTATATTAGTTCTATAATAATGATCCAGCTGTAACGACAGGTTAACTATAACTGTTGGCATTGTAGAATCTTGTATTGTTGTAAATGATTTCCCACGTTTAGGGGTGGATTTATTTACAAAAATTCCAGAAAATTTTATGATGTTTTGATAGTTTCAAGTGTGAAATTTGGGATTAGACAGTGTTAAATAAACGCGGAAGTAAACTTATTTAAGCAGATCAGATAATCAGATAATTTATTTGACAAAAAACGAGTTAGGTTTTTAGAATGCGTGTCCTTGTAAGATGAGCAAATTGTAAAAATTACACACGCAGTTTTGAAAGTGGTTCTTTACTGTTGCATTCATTGAAGAATTAAATGCTGAAAGCCCTTCAGAAAAAAATTGGCAAAACAATTATGGAACAAGTAAGGAAACATTAGGGCATTCGCGCAATATGTTATGTTTTGATGCATTCTTTAAAAAATATTAATATTTGTGGTTCGTATTTTTAAATGTTTTATTCATTCATTGTAAAAAATTTGGAAAAGAATATGAATCACACAAGTTTAACTCTTTTATGAGTTTGTAAAGGGCTTAAAATGTTATGAAGCTAAATTAAATAAATACAAAACTGTTGCGGTGGAAAATGACAAAGCATTTTTGTACCATCATCAAAATATCTAATAAAAAATTGACGATGTCACGCCGGAAGTGCAATGCAAACCAACTCAACAAGGAAGAACACAATGAACAGTTCAAAAGAAGTGTCATTTGTGAAAGCTGTTTATAATTAGCTTAAACCCCAAGCAATTTATGTAATCATATTAATTAGAGCATTTTGCTGGATACAATTTTATTTAAAGGAAAAAACTTAGCATTTAAATCTTTAAGCCCTTTAATAAAATGGCAATAATTGCAATTTGAAAAATTGTAGGTGGTATTTCTAGATTGTTAAGACAAGTTTGCCAATATGTATATTTCTGTTGAAAAAATACCATTAGTTTCGCTACCCATCAACATCACTTCTTCTCATTTTTTGCCTTTTAGAGTCACGAGTGACATGATATAATACCTAGTTAATGGGGAATAACGACGAAAAGAACCAGGAAAGGAATTGTAGAATGAACTATAATCCCACCACTTCTTTATCTTTATGTTATACTCGAAAGGTTATGGAGTTTACCTTATCATTATCAGGAAAAGTGTTATCTATGATATGATCATGATCACTGATCTGATTCAATGTGCTCTCATCATCATACATCATACCAAGTAGGGTTGCTCGCTAAAGCGTATTAGATTCTGAGATATTTTTACCTCGAATTTAACATTTGGTCGGTAAAATGACTAATAAAAGGCAAAGATGTATAATAAACTGTAGAAAAAGTGTGATATTTGATGAATATTATTAAGAGATGAAAACACGGAGAAAATTTTATGCTACATAGTATACCCAAAGTATAGTGTGGTTATAACGCTTATTATACCAAATCAAATATCCCATTTTTTCTATAGTAAACATGCTTGCTACTTGCTACACTTTTTTTGCATCCATCCTCCCACACATTCATTTCAGTTTATTAAAAGCATTCATTTCTGCAGAAATGATCTAAAACACATAAAAAAGGATTTTTATTATTACTCCCGAAAAAATACAACCGATAAGGATACAAACAAACAATATATACCAAAGAGAGCAAACACTATATAAACTGCATGCGTAATATAGTTAGGTACATGACAAGTGTGTATATATAAATGATAGACTTTTATATCTCGATGAGCAAGTGAATGTAACGTGCTATTCACCTGGTTGTTTTTTGCTCTTGAATGAACTTTTTCATTTCTCTTTTACTATGTTTGTATGACAAGTTCACGTCACGTCATGCCTGGTTTGCGATTAGTGAGCAGGCAAGAGTAGTCCTATAGCCAGTAGCTTTGACCGTTTATTTTTTTTGCGCTGTTTCTCTCTTTCTCTCTACCGACAACTCAGTCAGTCAGTTTATATACTTTTATATGAGAGTTCACTGGACTCAGTCACCACACCAAAACATTTCACTTTTATTTGGCGAAAAAAAAAACAAGAGTGAATTGGAATCTGCCCTGCACTGCACTTTATTAGCAGCACTAGGTAGGTATATATACATGCAATGTTGGATGGATCGTTATTGAATAAAAAACCGAAGTTCGAGACCATCATCCAGTTTGTTATCACTTTTAGTAGTGTTGATATTGCGTAATTTGAGGTGTTTGACTGGACATTGTCAAAATGTAGTACATATTGTCATGTTGGTGATGACTACACGTGCAAAATGTCCAAAAATTATCGTTATCAAATTATGGCATAACATTATGTAGCTATTATGCTCGCCGTTTATTACCTTCCCATCGATTTAAAATTAAATTAGATAATAAAACGTCATGGAACGTTATGTTGTATACATACCTGTGTATGACATGACATAATCAAGTAATAAGTTTTTTAGTGATGATGATGATGATGGCACATAAATGGGATATCCCGCATAGTCAAGTCAAGTCATTTTGTGTGTGACGCTGGATGAGTTCACGCTCATGATTTTATGCTTTTGTTGCCTACTTGACCACCAAAAAATGAACATCGATATTAGCAAGTTCAACAGTCAGTTCACCATGATGATTATGCTAAAAATGTATACAAACCTCTCTCACTATATTTGCATTCCGGAAGTTGCGGCTGATTTATGGCCACACTACGTACGAATTACGATTAGTACGAATTACAAATGACTGTACACAATGTAAATAATCGCAGGAAAAAAATGTTGTGCATAAATATCAATGACCTATCTCTATCATTTTTCATGTGACACAAGAGTTTGCATGCACAAAAAAAGAATGAACTCATAAGCGAGATTCTGGAACAAATTGAGATTACTTAACACGAATCACATTATGTGTTTTTTTGCAAAACTATCGATTTTTAATTCAGTAATGATATTCAGGATTTTTCTGGAAAATATATACGTATTTGTATGTTTATATATTTACGTACTAAAAATATTTATTTTAATAAAGCATCCGAATGCCTGATAAAATAGGAATAAACTGATATATATTTACTTTTGATTTATCGTTCACAAACCCATTGAACCTCAATATATCTGTTAAGTATGTATATCTACACACTATACCATGAAACATTGCATTGATGATATGAAACCGGAGAAAAGAAGCGAGTGTCAAGGACCTCATCCGGAAAATCAAGGTATGTATAAATACGTGTGGCGTATGATAAACGATAAAATGTGGCGTGCTGCATGTCATGTCACACACTTGGATATATTCATAAAGTTTTTGCATTCTACTAAAAAGTCCTCCTATAGAGAGAAGATACACACACTTATTATTATTGTACACACACACACAATCGTCTAACAAATTGCTCTCATATTATTCATTGGTATCGTTCTCTGTCATGTGATGTTGTTACAAGCTAAAAGCCAAGCCAAGCCACAGGACGAACGAACTAATAGAAATTCTGGAGAAAGGAAGACTGACTGGAAGGACGTTGCTCGGAGAAGAGTGCGTGAGTACATTGACCGCGACATAGCGAAAAAACGATAATAATAATAGATCTCATCGCCCTGTGTGCTGTGTGCAGTGCACTATCACAGAACAAGTTGTAAAATGAATGGAGAATGTATACAATGTGTACACAACAGACATGGTATATCCCAGAAAAATCTTGATGACGACATGGAAGTCGGCCTCTTGCTGTTTCCTAATAACTTCATATATCTCTATGTGTATAAATTATAGAATACATACGTCAGAAAAAAATATTCTTTCTAGTTATATTGAAGGCGGCAGGAAGAAATAAGAAAAACCTCATAAAATATATTGTTTCAGAAAAGTCTGTGTGATAAGAATAGTGAGCCTTTTTAGTCTTGTTGTAAAATAAACATGTGTATTTCTTCGTACCACATCAACTTTCTGCAATCTATCTTTCATCTACTTATTCATACATAGAACATACGCGGGCATAAGACACTCGTCAATTTATGCTTGCCTTTTTTTACGATGGTGAAAGCAGAAATACTCAGACTCATTTAGAGTGCGCTGAGCTGGTTTTTCTTATAAAACAGATTGCTAACCAACAAAAGCAGTGCGTTGCCCGTTGCTATTCAAACAAAAGACTAGTCAGAATATAAAAAAATAAATATATTGCAAGTTTATAGAATGTATTGACATGGAATGTATATATGAATGTTTGTATGCATCTGGTTTATTTTCACCATAAATTTTTGGAACGTTTTGTGATGTAATTTGTTTTCTCTGAGACGCACATTAGGAATGTCAAAGCTATGAGGATAGCGGATATTGAAAATTCATTCTTGACAAAAAATGATTACATTTTTCTCTCTTTTAAATATATGTGTGTCTAATTCATATTTCAATGCAAAAGGTGAATCAAGTCCAAGCAAAAGTCAACCAATTTATTCTGGTTAGGTGTTTATTTTGTGCGAAATGTAAATAAAGACATGTGTCTGAGTTTTTGCAATGTTATCTTTTTCCTTTCTTTATATCTCCTCCGACGGTCCAACGTGTCATTCATTTTATCCTAATAAACCATACATATATAATATATACCATGTTGACTGAACAGCTTTAATAAATGTTATTAGTTCCCTCCGACTTTATTTTCAATTCGAAGCCCTGTTGCTTTTTGGCGCTGGGTTCATCTTAAGTATTAGCCTCTATTTGTTTTACTATGCGTGCCTCCTCAGGAATTTGTTGACCCCGTAGCCATTACGTAATTGTTGCTGCTGCTCAAGTATAAATACACAAATAATGCGAGCTTTTACTCTAACCTCCAGAGCGGAAGTAGAGAAAAATATAAATGTAAATGAGGCATTCATATTTGTTTGTATATTAATGTTTACAAAAGGATTACTCCCCATGGACATCTAAACGAGATTATTGTTATGCAAGGTGAAAGTCTGGCAAACATTACTGAAATTTTTCGGTAAACTCCGTTTGAGATGACTCATCGCATTATTACTGTTATTGTTTATTTAAATATTAAATGTATTGTGACGTTATTTAAAAAAGCGTAGCTATCCACAAATCGACACGAGTTAGTACTAATAACGAAAAAGGAAAACCTTTTTTCTTTAATGGAAAGGAAGACAATTGACCTTCGTCTACACGCTTTTTCTCTTTTTAAAAACCAATATGTATACATATTTAAGACAAATGGCCTCAAAAAGAAATATTTGCAAATTAAGTTGTAATTGCTGCAATAAAATTTCTTTAAAAAAGCATTTTTTTATATTTACCTTGTGTCATTTAAGGAAGTAATATTGCAAACTAGACTGACTGGACTATAAGAATACTAGACTACAAATTCTGGTGCGGTAACAATACTGCTATTTTTTAAATTATGGAAATAAAATCAATAAAGAAATGTGAAAGTTTTTTTGTATTTGCATGCAATTTTAATCCTGTGATTATTTTACCACTTAGTAAATAAATAAAAAAACAATATTTGCTCTTATGTAACTCGAAGGTCGATAAAAAATGGCAAAGATACAATTTCCGTGTACAGAGAAATCAATTTTATTTTTAAATGACACAAATTTGATTTGTGATGGACACGTTCTCCTGTTTAAAAAATATGAGGCACAAGGTATTTAAAAAATTCGAAATATTTTTGTTGTTTAAATCATGCAACATAAACAATCGATCGAAATATTAAAAGACAAGGTCAATAATGAAATTTAAACACCTAATATTAACGATTACACTTTAAAAAATTACGTATATAAATAAGATATATGTATACATGATACTTAAACCCTGAGATTTTTAAATTTATTTTGAAATGTTTCATGTTCCATGAAATTATGACATGCAGCATTAAAACATTTGAGTTCCATGAGTCTATTTTTTAACGTTGCCTTTGTTCTAAACATATAACATCAAATTACTATTGGAACCAATATAGTGTATAGTGAGTGTCGTGTCGCGATGATGATAAGTTTATATGAACAATATTGCATGCAAGATGTAGAGAGCGAGTCAATGACCATTCTTGTATATATAACACATCAATCATCTTCTCCACTAGTACATTTTGCAACAAAAGAACTTTTTTATGCATAGCTTCGGTCTTCAGTTCGGTGTTTTAAACTCTCTCTTTATATTCCATACTCTTTCATGTGGCACTCGACTCAATGCGCCCATCTACATCATCAGGTGCAGCAAAATGGCAAGGCAGCGGTTAAACGCAAAAAACTGAAGTTCGGCTCGGAAAAATGCCATGTTTGTTGGCAATGTTGCCATGTAGAACTGACATTCATCAAACAACTGAAGAACGGAACAGTGGTGGCAGTCGGGTCGGGTAAAAACGACATTATTTAATATTATGTATACTTGCATCAGTCATCAGCAAAAATTTTTTTTTGGATACCTACATGGATCAGATGGATAGATGATGATGGGATATACGGTGCAATGTTCCGTGCATACGTTTTTGTTATGTATTTTGGATGATGATCAGTGTACGGGTGAATGAATGGACAAAGAAAAGTGTGTTATATGTTTAACAAACTTGTATATTTTAAGGTGTATGTACTTTATGCAAATCTACTAGTATTTTCTCATCTGACGCTTGCAAGTCTTCAAATTTTCCTTTCCACAAAGCGTAAAGAGCGTCGTCATCATTATCCCCATCTCATCATGAATGATGGATAACGACTTGATTATGCATGATTATTATTATATGTATGAAATTTGTTCCACAAAGTAACCATCTTTTTTATGCAATTTTGTTTTCTACTGTGAAAGAAGGAGAAAGGTAAGCAGTGCGAAAAAAGGTAGAGGTTAAAAAAAAGTTGCTGCTTACTTTGCCATAATAATAAGAGGGAACACAAGTTCGTGTGTGGGCCAATGCCCGGCTTTGGTAAGAAAAAGCAACAGTATGATCATGATCAGCATATTGAAAGGATTCAAGTGAAAGCTTAGAGTAAAGTATGTTGTATATGCGTATATTTTACACTTTTGTGTGTGCATGCAAGAGAATTATGTTGTAGAGCAGAAGCAGTGGTGGGGAAGTGGATTTCCTTTTTAGAGAAATGCGGGGGCAAGGAACGACCGGCTGGAAAAATTGAAGGTAAATGAAAGTAGTGCTGCTGATGTTGTCACAGTGCTATTTTGTTACAAAGTCAATTAAGTATATAATGTATTTTTAAATGTGTATGTATGAATATGTATGCTTATGTACGTACATGTACTACGCTAATTACTTATTTAAGAGCTTTCTCGGTGAAAAATTAAATCATTTATTAAATATCGAACTTTCTTCCAAAATGATAGAAGTAATAACAAGAAAACGTATTTGTTTTAGTGAATTTTGTAGAAGTTTACAACTTTAAAGTATTGAATTATTTATTTATTTTGTGTTGAGACAGAGCTAGATTCTCCACATGTGGCGGTTTTCTAGAGCAACAGCAAGAATGATGGTGAAAGTGATAACAAGAATTAACACTTCCTAGTGTTTACATTAATTTCATTATATATCACACCACTGTTGTTTTCAGATCTAGCCAAAGAGTGAACTTGATTTCGTTTAATTACACTGAAAATAGAGACACGTGCTTAAAACATATCTAATAATGTATTTGACTTTTATATTTAAGATAATATTTGACTTTTCAGATAAACAATTACTAGATTATCTACAGTATATTTTGACTTAATTTTCTGTGACTGATTGTATGTATACCAAAAATAACTGGGCGATCAAAAGGGCAATGAATTCTCAAATATATGTTACATTTTCAACAAGTGTGACATTTCAACATTTTCAGTAAATTTGTACGTATTTACATACATTTCTTACAATTTACTGTACTCATTTAGTCATGTGTACAACAAATGAAAAATAAAACCAAGAAAGAGAAAGTTGAGAAAGTAAATGTTGATAACGAACACTTTCAAGAATAGAGTTAAAAGTAAAGGGAAAAGTTCACTCAAAGCAATTGTGAAATTTTGTCACATTCTAAATCATGAAGCCACGTTCAAATAAGTTGTTTGCGTAGGCTGATTCACATGTTAATAAACTAAAAGAAGCTAAAATTATATAAATAAAATGTACAACTACATAAATTTAAATATTCATTCGTATCAATTTTTGTTTTTAGTAAAAGCCTTTAAATTGATTTGGACAAATTATCATTTAACACCTCAACTTCGGAACGTTTGACTAATTACAAAATGAAAGATCATTTTCATTCAAGATTGATTGCGTACATACATTTAATTCATTTGTGACAAGAGAATGAATGAATCAATGGATATTTAGCTTATCTGTACCAATTATAAAATGAATGAGCGAGTAAAACAGTAAATGACAAATAAAGTGTATTATTGCAACACTCATTGAATAATCAGTAACTTTAAAGGCGTGGAGCCATGATTCTCCCAAAAAATTTATAACGAACATGACGTATGGGAATGTTTAGTCTATTTATTAAGGTTGTGATAACAAATGATTATGAGACTACATTTTTTTGCCCATGGAATACATTCGCTTCGATTATATTCCTACTTTAAAGTTTCCTCGTTAGCTTAGCAATTCCTTAGAACTCGTTAAAAAGTCGACGCAAAATTTAAATCAATACTTGAGCAGGGAAAAAAATTGGATAAAATTACTTTTCATGTCTCCATCCAGAAAGCAAAGCTTACTGGAATATTCTTTTCATGAAATTTTTTGGAAGATGACGATCACAATCGACGTTGAATTTCAATCTGACAAGATGATATTCGGACGTTTCCGCCGTGCAAATAACAAAAGATACAGTTTATTCAACATACAGTTAATTATAGTAGCATATCTACATACATGTTGTATTTACTTCAATTATATTGTCCATGATGACATATAGAACGGATTAATTCACTATTACTTATTTATTTGTACATTACAAGATGACGATAATGACAATAATGATAATGCTAAAATGATATCAGCAGTCCAAATCCTTTGATATAAAAATGTGCCTTGCAATATACAATTTTTTTGTGCATTTTTTTGCTTGTGCTAAACACAGCACAAAAAAAGGCTTAAGCCGGTAAGCACTAAGCAAGTCAAGTGAGTTTATACACATTTTGTTTGCAGAGCACTACCACCACCACCACCGAGTAAAGCAGAAGAAGAAGGATAGCTTTGCTACTTTGTTATAAAAGTTGCTGCTCTTTTTGCTGGCTGCCACTGCCACTACAATTTACTCATACAGGGAAACTCCATGAATGAATGGATTTGCAAACATTGCAAGTACGTGAAAAACGCCAAGTTCAATGGCCGAACCTGCCTCTGCTTTCGTGCTTCTTGTTATATCTACTTTACTTCCTTGGACGTATCTTAGCAAAACGTAGATCCTCTCTTGAAATAATATAGCATACATATAGCCAGATGACATATAAATATAATATTCTTTGTTGCATTAACGTCTCCCTAGAAATAAATACATCATGATCGCACTCGCACACTAGATTGCCACTTTGCCACATTGCACGACAACAGAAAAATATAGCCAATAAAACTATATATGTTACTTATACATGATGTACATATCGAACTAATCAAATCAACACACTTGTATACCGATATTACTCATGTGTGTCGTTTTATATGCATGCCAAAAATACATATACACGTGAAACATTACTTTTTTATTATTATAGTATGGATTATGGATGTGTTCATTTTTGAATTACAAGATAATGCATAAAACATCAATAGTTTCCATGAATTATGAATCCTTTAAAAACCAAACCATGAATGATTTGGTATCAGTGACAAGTACGGACCTTCCAAATATGAGGTTGTGCATTGTGGATTGGATTCGGTTGCTAAACTCAACATGCATAATGATTACTGCAGTTATTAAATATTTTCTTTACAATTATGATAAGATTTTTTTTAACCAACACCTTCAAATGTTCAATGAAAATCTGATAAATAAATAAATGCAATGACGCAACATGTTTCTGGGATGTACAAAAAAACGTTAGTTTTTTACTCATGATTTTTCACCAATTTTAAGCACTACAGTAGTATTGTTTTGAAGGATATAGTTAATCAACATTGGTAACTAGTTTACTTACAATGCAGGTCGGGGGATGGGTAAATCCAAATCAAGATAAAAAATATATTTTCTAAGATAGTTTTTCATGC
>JAQFXM010000277.1:0-57718 GCA_034693345.1 Entomobrya multifasciata
TATCCCACGCCTCCAATGTCGTCAACCTCAAGAGTTAGACTGACTACATGCTACACTGATTCACCGATATGTTGTATGCATTAATTGTATTGAATCAGAGTTTGTCTTTTCATCATTGCATTGTTTAGGCAGCCCCTGCTGTAACGATTTGTTGGCCCGTCGCTGATTATTGTTGTGAGATGAAATTATAATTAGATTATTACTAGGCCTCGGTATACTTTTTATGTCACTGTTCGCAATCAGACAAACCACCCAACTTAACATTAGCCAAAAATGTATAATATGAGCATGTATACCTACATAACCGTGGACTGTGGACACATGATAAACAAACAATAGAAGTGCTAAAATGCGAAAACAGATTGAAGATGCCAGTAGTTGCCAGCAAAATATTTAGTGTCAGATGGAAGAGGGAGGAGCTAAAATATTTGCTGTTATATATGAAAACATGTATGTGCTGTATCTTTTCTTTATGTGCTGTTACGTTATTCATTAAGCAGATTTCCCTATTCTATTTTCATACTTACATTATATTTGCACAATCGTCACCATCATCATGAACATAAAAAGAGAAAGTACGGCATAAAACGTGAAATATTTTTCAAAACAACAATTCTGTTTTGATTATTTCCTGAGAAATCCCTTCAGTCTGGCAAACACTTCCTCACTTGAACTTATTTCTAGGAAATGGTGACTACAACGGAAGAATTATTTTAACTTGACTCGACGGACAATCAAGTCAATGTGAATTTCATCTTTCATTCATGTTTAGGAGGAGGGGTATGCGATGGTTTATTACCATTGTTTGTTGTAAAATGCGCAAATGAACACAGGAAAATTGCAAGCACAAAACATCTACCCACCAGAAATTAAAGTAAGAGCAGATGCCCGGAATCTAGAGTGTGAAATGATATGCATACCTCTTCCGTTTTGAGCTCAAAACAACTATGCAACGAAATGTTTTCCAGATTAGGTTGGAGTTGTTTTATAAAGGCGGGTAAATGACGGAACGTGATGATGATGAACTTGATGCATGTAACCTTTCGTTCGTATTATGTCGTGTCCCAAGCGATATGACGTAACGTGTAGATAATTTCGCTCACCCACAATTTTGTGAATTTAATGAGAAAGACGTTCGAGATATGGTCTGGATTCGCATATAGGATGTATATTTAGAACCTTTTTTGGTTAGATTGAATTACCACTACAATGTGCGTGCATACAATATAGTACACCCACACAATAAAGTAGATTATGTGATGAAGGGATTCGAGTATTTCGTGATCAAAACTGAAATACAGGCCAGCAAGCGAAATTCATACCAGCTCATTTAATCATCACATGAAACATAAACTTCTCTATAATAATAGTAACTATCCTTCAGAAATGTTACAAAAGCATATATTGCAAAATATATTTATACAATCATTATCACACGATTAAATCTCAATCTCAACGAACGAAATTGAACCAGTTTGCTAGCGTTTGTAGGAAGCAGTGCTATAATAATTATTCTATATGGCTGGTTTAAGGTTTTCATCAAAAGCAGAAAATGATGATTACGTGTTGTGATACGTGTGTTACTTTACTTCTGATGAGTTGTCTCTCTGTTCATTCCCTGTGGAAGTGTGCTGGAGTGATAAAAGCTGAAAAGCAATTGAATCGCCTTTTAGCTGCTTTAAAAAATAGTCAGTTTGATGAAAGAGCAAGCGAACTTTTTTTCATACAATAAGAACAAGAGTGGCCATATATAACATAAAACATGTGTGTGATTTATGGGAAATGGTGGTGTACACTATACGATCGATCAAATAGGATTTCTTCTCTCTGGGATTTTATCTCACACTTTCATTTTCAGCTTACGTGCGTTGAAAAAGATGGCAATAAAAAAAAGTGTAGAAATAGGGTGTCTGGTGGTGTCTGCCCTACACCCACTAAACCAAGATGAGAAGGCGAATGAGCAGCGGTAGCGGTACAGTAGCAATAGCAATGGTGTAATATATTATCATGGACATCATGGTGCTGCTGAGAGTGTGTCAGACTATAATACTCATACAAACTTCGATTGGGAAGGAAAAAGATGCTGCCATCATGATGACTTTTTGCGATTTTTGCTGTTCACATTGTATACAGCAACAAAAAAGACTGTGTAAAATGTATGTACCTACATAGTTTCGGAGAAAGTCAACACAATATGCCATTGCCATTTGCACCTTTCTCTTTGCATCTGGAAGTGAAGAATAATAGAGCCCAGTCAGTCAATTTTGTTCATACCACAAAAATTTCGTTCATAGCAAGGCGGCGGTGTCGTGGAATGGAATGCATGATGGCACCCTCTTCGCCATAGTATATCTATAATGTGCCCGTAGTAATCATCAACTGTACCGGCATCTGCTGTGATCTTATCTGATGTTGAAGGTAAATCTTTTCCAACGTCGCACGTATACACTTAAAGAGACATGTGTAGTGTCTATAAATATATTACAAGAAGTCTTCCTTGTAAAGAGAAAAGTCAAATCTGATTCAAGAGTCTCTTCAGAGTGAAAGATGTATAGTGCATGAATGTAGTTACGACAAGTCCATAAAAATGAGATTGAAAGGCCGATCATACAGATAGTTATGAAAAGAAGTCTACGTGAAATAAATAAATATCTATACAACTTGGATATGTCTAACTTCCAACAAGAGTATAAACACAATGTCACGTCACATGATTTTGCCAGCTTCGCTTTTCTTATGTCATGTCAGCAAATAAAAGTGGAATACCACCACATTGGAATCATTGGATTATTGGAAATTTGAAGTTTGTGGAAAGTTGGTTGTTGCTGTAAGTGCATAAAATGCCAAAATAGCTGATACACTGTCTTGACAGTTTCAAAGTAAATACTAGCACGGCTTGTCATGAGACTTATTCATCCAAGTTTATCATTATCATTATAAATATTTCTTATTCAATTTGACCAATTTAGTTTAAACTGTCAGTTGTTAACTACGACCATGGCGCAAAATAATACAAAAATTAACCCATTTAGCGAGTTCCCTTCTGCGAAAAGTACAATTCACATAAGTTAAGCAATTGCTAAACATAAGTTTTACATTCTCCATCCTTGAACAAATAGTGTATTTACAAATATTCATTAGCATTAAGAATTTATCTTTAAGATGTATAAAAACATAAGTTTTTGCTACTGTAATCATATATATACATATGCATACATAAATATATCATAGATGTAATATATATTTTCAAAGTTTATACATACGACGCGAGATATCGTTTTATTTGTTTGATCGTATTTTTCTGTATGTGTATAAAAACCATACAGAACAACACCGGAAAAAGCTCAACGAAATTGCTATAATAGGTAAGCATACTTGATATATAGGGGCGAGTGGTATTATTGAATGTTGTGTGCGTAATGAAAAATTTGTTTGTACACGGTTTATACACAAAACAACATGCATGAATACGTGCATAGTAACTTACACGTTGAAATTATTTTTAGAAAGATAAAATAGTCCAATTAATCAAGTTTAAGAGTTAGCAAATCTTAAGTATGTACGTGTTTCTAAAAATAAGAATAAAGTGCTTACAAGGCAAGGCACAAAAACGTTAACACTCGCCCATATTTCAAACTTTTGTTGACTCGTAAAAATTCAACTCGACACTTACCAACCAAACCACCCATTGTAGTTCAATCAATCAAGAGCTCCTAAGTCACAGGAAAGGCGAACGTTAGAACTTGGCGTCTTGTTGTTTTACTTGACTAACCTATGTATCTCCTGGATCACTATTGTAAATACTACTGTTTGATTAACCACAAATCCTGCCCCGTTGTACTTTCACCCAGATTATGCGCCCTCTTTTATTTCATAAAGTAATCATTGCATATGGTTTGCCATTTTATTTTGAATTATGTGCAACGCAAAGGTGAAAGGAATTGAGTATTATGCATGTTGCAAACGAAATACATTTAATTAAACAGAAGCTAAATAGAATACAGTTATAGAATCTTGAGTTTAAAGGTACTTTTTACATAAATTTTTACCCTTTATACAATACATGGGCGATTCTCTATACTTAAAAGGTAAGAAACACGCCTCATTACTTCAACTAAAAAGGAAAAATATTTTTATCGGTGAAATAGATGTATATTAATAATTATTGTGAACCAAAGTTTTATGTAGAATAGGTAGGCTTAGCACTTTTGGTAGCTAAGTTGAGAAAGCATGCATTTTAAACGAGTTGAAGTAATGATATATTGATATATAGCATCATAGCATATTATTATCAATCAAGATAAAATGAACGTGTGCTAGGGCTGGGCGTCAGGTTTACCGTATACGTAGCTGGTGCTTTGGTTAAGTTTTCTGAGTTCTTGATGGATTCTGATATACTCAGACTTACGGTAAAAGTTACTTACATCATCAACGTATCATTATCCCTTCTTATAAAACATGTTATTTAATAAAATAGAGGGAGTATTGGGAAGGTACTGTATTTGTTCCAACTATGATCTCCTGTAAGCGTACACCGACTGATTTGTATATGAATACCAAGAGCGTACACGGAGAATATAAGCTGCTATTTAAATTAGAAATCGATGGAAAAACATAGAAGGAAGTAGTTTTTAAATACGCATTTGTGGAAAATAATAACCTGTATAATGTGGTAATGATAATTTGCATACGTATGTGTACTTAATTAGAATATAATTAAATATTTAAGTTAAAATGTATTATAGTTATATGGTAGTTGTAAGATATATGTATGTAATTTAAGAAGATGAATGAATGTGAAAGTTTCTTATAAATTTGTTGTTCAACCTATTAATAAGCGCGTACCACGATCAAGTACAATCTGGTTTGTAAGATTGTAAGTCTGCTTTAATGTACAGCAATCCAATTAAGTATTTCATGGTAAAATATTTTAGATTTCGTTAGGCTATTGACATTTTGTATAACCATTGAATATGTTAAGTTAATAATAATAAGAAATATATTGATAGTATAAATTTAGATAAATGATAATGTATATTTTAAAGTAAGAAAAATTGATAATGATAGGATTACGATTTATGTATTTGTTTGTGGAAAATAATGCCACAAAAAGGAGTGATACAAAGTATATCTCTACACTCAACTATGTACACAAAAATGTTTTAGATTGTAATCTGATATCGTTTTTCTGGAATATAAATCATGAAGAGAAAGTGGGAAAATAAAACTGTTTTGAAAATAAACCAAGTTATTTATGGCTCTTTTTATTACCTAGTGAGGGTATGCATAGGAAAAGTATAAAAAACCGCAGACTTTCAAGGACAAGAAATCGGCAATTTGGCATATATGGCACTAGGCATTGTTTTTTTTCGAATTGTGTATTTGATCAAAATGACCCTGAGCAAGGAGGTAAGTCAATATCATGAAACTTGCGCTTGTTATCCTTTACTCAGGAGGGGTGTTCCTATATAGAAAATCCTTGCAGCAATCCTACGCTGTGTTGTCGCATCCATTTTTTGCTGTTTTCACCAGGAATCTTTACAGGTACTAAAGTAAGCAGAAATCAACATCCGAATCGAATGATCATTATTTTTTCAGAAATGTACGTACTTCACAAAAAATACACATTTCCAATCAAAACTTATTCTGCTGATGACAGTAAAAATATTACATACTTTTTAAAGTTGAAGTTGAATTTAAATTTTGGATGAAAACCATCATTATCAAAAAAAATGTTAATCGATTTCTTTCTCTTTAGCACTTTGAGACTTCGAAAATCAGTTTTCTTTTGAAACGGTAACGTGGAAAAGGTATCATGTCAAAATAAAAAGTATATTCGTCAGCTTTCATAAAATTTTACCTTCTTTTCTGGCTTGAAATAATCAACTATGCGCGTAGTTTTTTTTACAAATAAAACGAAAAGGGTGTAAAAACCCTGATAATTAACTGTCGACTGTTGCGAAGAATATGTATGTATGGGGTTCAGGATTCAGGATATGGAAATCAATCCAATGTGATCAGGTTATCCTGTTCCTGTATGTATCAGATCGACGACCAAAACATTTTTATGTAATTTTAAATATTTTATGGCCATTTAAAATGCATGTGATCTTGTGACCCATATACTATCTCGGGTCAAGGGGGCCATTGGGGTCTGAAATTTTATCACACCGAATACCATGACGCCAGCTATCTGTGTACCAATTTTGGTGTAAATCCATTCAGTAGTTTTGGAGCTACCGCAGCACAGACAGACAGACAGTATATCAATCGCAATACCTGTCTCAATGTGTTTTGATCTAAGATCTATTTCATCGCAGACGACAGTTAATAAAAATGATTAAAGATAGAAGACAAATGGACACGTCAGAATGGGAATTTTTCGGTTTTAGTTCATATTCGGTTTAATATGTTATTGGAATTGGAGCTTCAATGTGAACGGACCTACTGTTGAATGTTGAATACACACATATGCATCTATTTAAGGTACTTTCAATGTTTCAGCCTACAATTTAATTTTTATACATTAACATTGGCATATTTTGTTATCTATGGCATATATAAGATTGTTACATCGCTTGTGATCGTTAGTACCTTGCAAGCTTTACTGCAAAAATATGTTAGTAAATCTAAGCAATTTGAACGCTGTTATTCTCTCGTTACTTCACGATTTTTATGAACAGTGAGCAATGGATCAGCAGGACTGCTTTTTAAATACAATGCGCGTCAAGTACCGTTGCATTAAAGTGTTTGGGAATAATATATATATATGTACATTTTCACATAATAGTGAAGTATATTTTACTTTCTGTAAGGCGGTTTTCTTTAAGCAATGAAAGAGTAAATGCTGAAAGAAAATTAAGAAAACCGGAGATAAGAAAACTTGTTTCGTGCTTATTTCATTTTATGTAGCATTATTCTTTTCATCGTATATATAGAAGCGACTCATTCCGAGAATTATGTTCTGTTCAACCAGTACTAACATTGCTAGTCTCCAAAAAAGGAAGGAAATAACTAAGAACATACAGAGTTAAATGAATAGAATCAACATAAAACACATTATGTGTGATGCCCAGACCTCATTTCTAAAATACACTTCTTTTTTCAGAAAAGTGGAAGCACTTAAAATGGAGCAAAGCTGTAGAGTAACTGGAAGCAAAAAAACTGGAGAATTTTTTGCGAACTTTTTTATATGCAAAATCATTACAACAGATCATTTGTCATGTGTGTGTGCGGTAACGGCGTTATGCATGTATGTATGACATTGTACGTGCTTTAATTTTTCTGACTTTGCTTTAGTTCGTTCTAGCACGGTACCTCCATTGTCATAAATGAGTACTTCTCAGGAAATCCCAGTTTCCAACAATATACATTGCATAACAAAGAAAAACGATGAATCAACCAGCCGTCATATTGTACTACCGTCATTATCATCATCTTTATGTCTTCATGCATACACAATTTATATCCGTTCTATACTTCTAATATCTATCCACTTCTATCATTTTCTACTTAAAGAACAGTCTCTAACAAACCAGCAAAAAAGTCTGGAGTTCCTACCTTCCAGGTTTTTTCTTTATTTCCTTTTTTCTTAGATTTTCTTGGCTCTCCTGTTCTCATCATCAGTCATTTACAATGGGCCGACAAAGGAGGTATTCCCTAGTCTAGTCTTAATAGTTTATATAGGTCAGCGAGAGAGAATAAGAATCTTTTATGATAACGCAAAATATTTTTTCACTTTTATAATGCCATTATTTATTTAAACATCGCCATTTATACAATAACACTTCATGCACCTACCTTTGCAGTTAGTGAATAAGTGGTTTTCTAAGAAAAGTATAAAATAGAAGATGGAAATTGGTATACATGGTGGATTTTTCTGAGAGAAAGGATTAATAATTTTCTAGCAACATGTCGGCATTTCTAAGCTATTCTTTGGTGTACTTCTGGTACAATGTACAATTCACTATTGTGGTTGGTGAGTAAACGAATAATGGGGCATAGTACAGGAAAAAAGGATATTCAAAAAGATTTCCTTACCAAAGTTTTCTTTTTTTCTTTGTCTTTTTGTTTTGTAGTAACTAGAACCCTTCTATCTGAAAATCTATGTATTATGTACTTTAAAAAAGGAAAAGTAAAAAGTACTTTTTTTCTATATTTCTGCAAAGAATGAATGAGTTATCGAGCACCCTCGGTTAGTTGGGATAAGGTTAAAGGATGCAAATATAATTTATAGCATGCTTGATACCATAATCCATGACAAAGTAACCTAAATACTTGGCCCATCCTTGCAGTAATACAAAATGTCTTTGTCTATGTCTGTAAGTACAGTACATAGTACATCATACAAGTAATGTAGACAAATTTATATTCTAATATGAATCATTATGTTCCTTTAGCAAGTACATACATGTTTACTTTCGAGTACACCAAAAACAGCCAACGACAGAATGCCATTTAAAGTAAGTCTACATGCATGGCTTAGCTTAATCATAGTAGTATCAAGTAACCTACACATTCAACATTACAATGTACGAAGTCTCGTTAGCGTAGTAGTAGTGTTAGTGTTGGTCTCACACATTTTATCTAGGCGTTCTTACACAGTACCAGGAATTTTTCCTCTCATGAAAACTTATCTGTCCTGAAACGAGAATTTCTAGATCTCTACTTTTCTAGCTGAGCGTAGTTTATATTCACCTATTTTTCATTCATTTTATCCATTTCAAAACTGACTATATATAAGTTTCTACCACGATTTTTTTACGAATGGGAATGGGGAGAGAATGATGAAGCAGGGCTTCTAATAGTAATTCAGTCTTCCCATGGAGGCCTAAACCAGTTTTGGCAGGATTTCAAAGTTGTTCCATGGATGCCTATGCTATTCTTTCTCTCCTTGACAGATTGGAGAAAGCATACACTTTCATACGAGCATATATTAGATCACACATTCCATATAGCGCAGCAAGAGTAAGTAACACATTAAAAAGACATGGGAAAGAGTTTCAAGTGTGCATACGATTTCGTATATGATATGAATATAGGGAAGCATAAAATGCATAAGTGCTTTTTTGTCGAGACGGGAATCACAAAGATTAAAAATGTATGAGCACATAAGTCTGCATTAAACAATTTTTAATTTAAATGCGTGAATGGGCTGCATCAAGGGAGATGAGACTGAAGATTATATACATTATCCAATTTCATACCACGTGCCACCCACCCACCGCCATCAGCCATCATGCGACTTGGTTTTTTACAGTATCTAGATTCTAGATGGGAGCTCCAATTTGTTTCTGTTTACTCATGTGTCATGGTACAACCGATTTCTGAGAATCTTTGCAGGACCAGCCAAGTACCAGGCTATATTTATACCTAACCTGTCAACTTTAATAAATAAAAAACAGGTTTAATGAATTTCTGAATATATATGCATCTATTATGCAGAAAAATGTGTGCAATATGTCTAATTAATTTTTCTACGTATTTTATGTTGACATAAACTAGGACAGAATTTTCTGGAAACTTCTGTAAAAATATATTCATGAGGTGTTATGATATTGTCATTACTCCATTCGAATGCACTCAGTCTTGATGAATTTTACCATCAGTTAGAACGTAATTACATAGTAAGCAGGCAAACAGTGAAACATTTTTTCTGGGAATCCTTTTTATCCAAAACCCAATGACGTCCACATCTCTATTTTCACAATTCAACCTTTAGACAACGGAACGTTTCTGTCTTCTTGGAAATCAAAACATTCCATGAAATAAGAGTTATGATTACTTACATGTACCACAGAAACTTTATAAAGCTTATGTCAAAAACTTTGTCAAATTTTCTAATAAACAATTTCCTGAAATTTAATTCTTTCTAAGAAAATTCCCAATCAAGATAAGTAACAATCCATGTATGAGCATTTTGATAGATCAGATATAATTAGAGTGAAAACTAGAAACATGACTTACAAAAGTACCATAGTTGGATTCTCATCAGTCATCATATCATATATAGATTTTAGATCGTTATATTAAACTATGTGATGACGATGAGAGGTATAAAACTTACAATATGTTGAAACCCTTTGACTCGTGGGCTTTTGAGAGAAAAGACAAAAACATTTTTTCTTTTCCTAGTACATAAAATCTAATTGAGAAAAGAAAATAAGCGGAAGAGGTTATACTTTTTTAAATCAAAGAGTTTTATCAAAAAATGGTTAAGTACAAAGCACAGTGATTCGGTGCTCAAGATCCTAGATATCATTACGGACAAAGATGAAATCTCATTTCAAATCCAATTCAAAAAGTTTAATTCATTTTCACGCAATCCTTTCACAATGATAATATATACATAAATACTTTCTGATCGAAAATGTGGTTACACACAGTGAAGAAAAGTCCATTCTAATAAACTAACCCGGAAATTATTTGCTGGAACGATTGCTACCGCAAAAGTATAATGTTACACACGTGCACATTATTCCAGTCAAGGTCCAATTTCGACTCACCTTGCTTACGTTGCATTTTATCACAAAAACTTTTTTGATGACCAAACACGGAAGGAAAATTTGCTAAAACAACGTACTGAAATCATGGTTCGACCAAGAACTGAAGTATGTTAGGTAGCCCAGGTCAAAACTTATTTTTAAACGACAAGGACATGCTTTAAAAAACATGCCAAAAGCTATTCCGAACTCCGATTCTACCGTTACCCAACATAATCACACTTACGCAAGAGAAGACAAGTAATTCAATGGAAACTTGAGAAGTATAGGCATAACCACAACAGAGCAAAATTAACTTACGTGACAAAGCTAGGATGGTTAGATGGCCATCACTACCACATGGTGGAATTCCATTAATACAAAGCTCAGCAAATCCTCAAAAGTTTAAATTGTGGGAAGAGCTTTATTATTGTTTTCTACTGTGAAAAATTGTCATATATGTACTTTTTATAGGAAATTCTCTTATTTTACCTTCAGTTTTAAAGAAATCAGACATCATCACAGAGAAATAAATATCTTGGACGACTAGGCCAAAACATTAATTGTTGACTCAGCTGTAGGAATAATTAGATTTTGAATAGTCTATCAGTTTCTGTCTAGCCAGCTTGCAAAAAACCAAAAAACAACAATGTCGACAAACTACACTAATACATATTGAAATCCGTGTCTTCCAAAAAGCTGCTTCATGTTTATCTTGAATTTAAAAAACATGTAGTATTCTAAATCATTTGCTTTATAAGTGGTTTATAAAACATGTTAATATGCAACACTTTAGGGGGATTATAGTCTCCAAATCATTTGAAAACAGTAATTAATTCAACGGTCGATACTTTGTGATTAATAAATTCATCTGCAACTAGTTTGTCTTGGTCTGGGTCCATACTATACAAATGCAGTGCAGCCACAAATGCAAGTGCATTGATGATGGCTGATAGCTGAACTTGTCGTCACTTTTCCATAAAATTTTACAATTCTGCATTAAATGACTGCCACAGAATTTCGAAAATTCTTTAGTACTACTGAAACTAGGAAAAAGTTTTACACTCCATTAGGCTGGAAACTGCAAAATCTATTATATAAAGTGGGACTTCGTCGAATTTTCATTTCTCCAACGACCATTTCCATGAAGTACTAGGGCGTGCTCCAAAAGATGCAATCACAAACCTTGAAACTCTCAAAACTAAGCAGTGCAAGAAAAACTACCACCATCATACAATGTGGTAACAGTTCAATACTGCTAATACAGAGCATAAATGACCATGTGTACTACTTAGCTGTATGGTGTCAAGTACTATTAGTCGCTTCGTTGGAACCCTTGGACAGTACCAAGATAAAATTCGTTTTTGGCCTACATTCAACATTTTTACTATCCCGACTGGCTTTGGTTTTATGTTTAGTTTTGAACGATGCAATATGAATTGAAGGGGTTTACGCCAGTCCTATAATTGAATTCCAATCAATTACGAATAGAGAATCTACTCGTAAAATGTGTACATGCCATTAGTACTGGTAGTCACCACATTGTACAATTTAATATGAGAGCTACCAAAAAATCCAATGGGATTACAAAAAATATTATGGGATAATAAAGTTATTTCTATGTTTTTCCTTGTTTCTCTTTGATGATACAAAAAAGAGTATGTAAAAATGTGTTGCACCCTTTACGTGGGATCCATATGAACTCGCCAAAAAAAATATGTCTACAGTCTACATGAAGTGATCGACGGAGCGTCCGTACTACATCAAATTTCCATCCGTGACTACTGGCCCAGTAATAGCTTCATAATATATTATTCCAGATATTAAACTCAAAAATAGATTGTATTGAGACATGACACATAACAATACGCAGAGGGGGGAAGGCACGTTCCTCATTCAGCTCACAATTCATCATGATGATGTTCAGTGTGGGGACTGCTCACTATATCAGTTTGGAAATCTCCAAATCTGGTATTAACTTCAGGACGGAGAGGAGGCTTGCTCGATAGCAATCAAGCTTTTGAGTCAACATCTGTATTTCCTGATATTATTTTTTGGAGAAAGTTCAACATGAAACTATTCAATCGCTAGCTGTTGTTGCTTACCACTACATACTTTGTTTGTTTTTTCTATAGAAAAGTAGAACCGCACATACATGACTCTACAAGCAAGTGGCATCGTTAGAATATCTGACCTCGAGACTACCAACAACGAAGCGCATTCTCATTTTATATTGGTTCCAAACTTTTTTCTCCATCACTTGAAGCCTTATGGTGTATAATTTTCTGTTTTGGTGCTACATACAACAGTATTTTTTGGCTAAACATCAAGCACAGTTTCAGAGCAACATTTGTGCTTTCTCCTTGTTGCCGATTGTGTATAGTTTAAAATTGAACTACACACAACATATTCGATTAAGTATTGTTTTTTTATCGCACGTGTGTAGTTTCAGTTTGAAGGCTTACCTTTCTTTCGTGGTTCTGTCTTTTTGTGAAATACTTTCACTTTCATTTATCTCTCTTTAGTCAGCCTCTCTGTACCATGATAGTATTTTGCAATCCTTTTTTGTAAGGCGATAGAGTAGTGATAGTAGCGATGATGGAATTTCGTGGAATGAATGGACTCAAAGAGGCTTTAACAAAGTTGGGCACAAAAAACGTTTAGTTAAAGAGCACCGCAGATAGCCAAATTGAAAGGTGAAATCACAGCAATGCAATTTGGAAGGATGGAGCAAAGTAAAAAAAGTTAGCTTGGGTCTTGGGTCTGACGAAACTGCATAGATTTCTACAACCTAGGAAAATCCGATACTTGTTGACTGTAGCTAAAAGGTTAAATATTCTCCACAAGCGACGCAGACTAACAAAACACGCAGTATTTATTTTTTTAAAGTTATTTTTGTACTTGCACTACAGGATTTGAATCAAGGCTGGATTTTCTGTTTCAAACTTGAACCCAATGTGAGTACGTGAAACAACATGCAACGCAGATAGAAGTAGTGGTCAATTTATGAATGACATGTAATTACAGTTTCAGAAATCTGGTCTCGGTTTCCTGTGTTCTTTTTATTCTACTAGCTCCAGGTTTCTGGGAGTATACTAGAAAACGTGCATATTGAGAGCAGCGAAATGCGACCAGAAACCACAGGAAAAGTACAAAAAATGAAAACACTCGCCAAATATTGTATTAAAATCCTGTGTTCTTGTTTTAAACTGTATATGTACGGCCTTCCACGATTCGAGGATGTAATTGAGAAACTATTCTGCGATATGAATCAAGCAAGGTAATTGAATCGCTGCTCATTCACACACTCTCTCTCTTCTTGCAGCAACGGATTCTGAAAAAAGTTTTGGTTCATTTTGCGAAGACAGTGGGGTTCGAATTAGAAAACAGTCTTTTACTCAACAAAAATAGTTTTAAAAAGCGTCCCTACTCTACATCCAGTCTGCACGGTAGGCTGAAATAGAAAAACCGTGGATAAGACCGCAAACAGGAATAACTGTTTGAAACTTATAATACCTTGTCTAGACAAAAAGAGAAAGCTTGAGACGAGAATATAAAGCCGGCTGAATTCAGATGTTTTGGTGAAAAATGTACCCACCCTCTGTGAGGTATATAAATCGCTTAGAGTTTATGATTACTTTTCTAATACCCCAAATAATTAAAGTTTCAATGATAGAATGAGATATGAAATAGAATTTTATAATAACAGAAGTATGTCATCGTGTATAAAAAAATAACCAACAGGGACGAGAAAAGTTTAAGATGAAAAACACTGATATATGTAAATTTTATTTATTTTTCCACGGATAATTATAACGAAACAAGCAAAAATGAGATTCATACATCACGTGCCACCACGATAACATAATAATGATTAACTACTGTGACACGGAAGTATCAACTTAAAAACTACTATTCTTAAAATACACACATGAAAAAACCCTTTCATTATAAATACGATTAAAAAGTTATACTGTTCGGTTAAAACATGTGCATTGGTAAATATATACTTAATTATATTAATTAACAATTTAAATAAAAATACGCAACATATAATACAATACGGATAAAATGTAGTAATTATAAACTGGTAACAGTGCAAAAAATTATAATTACGAGTAGTATACTTATTTAAAGCTTTATGAAAGTTAATTTTCTCTCGCTGTCTAACTTCGAGTAATGTCCGACCTGCAGTTGTGGACCTTTATGTAAATTGTACGTTGTGTACTGATTCGAAAATATAAAGATGTTAATACAGATAGAAGAATCTTTTAAAAACTTTTTCTTACCGATTTACGATATTCTTATATAAAATGATTGAATAAATGAAAGAATAACAATTAATGACTGTTTACTTACAAAACTAAAAAAAACACTAGATACAATATGGCTATCCGTAAAAGAAATGCAAATCTGGATCATTACTATGTGGACTAGTAAGGCTTCTTGGGTTAGTATCGCTTTCCTGTCTGCCAAGACCAGACGCTCGACTGTTTGAGAACCGCACTACAGCGCGGTTTGCATTCGCTGATCCTTCTGCTGAAGAAGCAGCGAAGCTAGATATGTCATCCCCGCGACGAATAATAGAAGGCAAATGAATATATTCGTCTGGTTCCATTACCACACTTAATTCATCGGTATCACTGAGACCTGAAGTGGACCGTCTCAGGGTGACAGACTCTTTACCAGAAGTGGACGATTCTGCACGTCCTGCTCCACCATCTGTACGATTGTTCCTTCTACGACGTCTGCGTCGACATGCAAAACTTATTAGTAGAAGAATAAAGAGGAGAAAAAGGGCAGATGCGACACTTACAGCTATGTATAGCCAAAGTGCATGGGAATTTCCTGAAATTAAAAATTTGACCAGTTATAAATTTATTTCAAAACACCTTTCTTCAAACCTGGATGAGCAATTAAAACGTAAAAGTTGAAAACTATATAAGGTCTACAAAATGACTACTTCATTTTAATTGATACTTTGGTGGTGAAAATGTAAACTTACGGGAGATAAAGTCATATGCACTGATCCCTTGGGAGATTAAGTAAATGACTCGAATGTCACCGCTGGTCCCATTACCGTTTGCAGGGCTTTCTTGTCCCATTTGAGATCCGGATCCAACTACAGTGGATGATTTGGCTTGCTGACTATGATGACTATGCTCGTTAGGATTGTCTTCAGCCGTGACTATACAGTGTAAGTACAAAAAGATGAGCTTTTATGTAACATTTTAACTTTCTGATCATTTAAAATAATTACAAGAAAACTTCAAACTATTTTTAAACCCTTTGAAAAAATAAAATTCTGATGTGAAAAATGATCTCATTAATAAGCTTTCTATAATTCATTTCCAAAGAATTTCGCAAAAATGTAAGACAACGAGAAAGAGAGTAATCAACCCAACATAGCCACCAACCTGATGACTGATGCGTTGAAATTAGAATAGGTTTCTGACTCGTCCTCCCACTTCCATTTGGCTGGTTTGATATTTGGTTGATATTTCTACTGGTGCTACTTCTTCTATCCCAACTGGCAGTATGACTAGGCGAGTAAATAGATGGCTGCTCAATAATCCGATCAGTTAGTTCGTTCCCGTCCTCATTATTATTTTCAGTCTCATCGCCAAGGATTTCATCCGGCTCCGGTTCTCCCTGATATTTCTCTTTGAGAACTTTTCTTGGAACTGTATGAAAGCAAGGAAGAAAATAAGGGAAAAGTCACGAAAAGAATGCATGCATCGAAAAAAATATTATTTAATTTACAGTATGGCATAGATAATGCATAAACCATATTTAATATATATTTAGGCTTAAAACTACTATGTTGCAAATATAAATTTATGCATATGAATATTTTATTGAAGGTGTTATAAAGCATGAAAAAATCTTGAATTACAAATGAACTGACGACAGCACAGCAGCGTATATCATCATTTCGTTTCAATTTCGACTAATGTGACTGCCTTACATATTTTCTCCATTTCACCTTGTTACTGTATTTTTATACATACTTTCTCTTCATCATAATTATTTATATGATGTTCCAGGAATAAAAATGTGAAATATATGGAAAAGGGGAAAGCCAAAACATTAGTCCCATTGTAGATGCCCTCAGTAACAACGTAACAGTGAAATCATTTTTTCTGAATAAAAACTCCGCATAACCCGAAGGTACTCAGGTTTGAGTCTTCTTGTTACACTATATACTTCATGTGACATGATGTCTTACAGTTTCCCTCAAAAGTGCACAAGAAAGTTGTAGATTACATTTCCAAGTCTGAATTCTTGGTATAGCCATAGAAAACAAAGGAAAGGATATTTAAGACAAGAACATATGCTACATGAATATATAATGATATAAAATTTCATCTTTGTTTCAGCCTCAATTACTTCTCATGTATAATCAAAATCTCAAGAACTACTTTGATCTAAAAAGAATACTGCAAATAATAAAGTCATACAGCTCAACATTGATAAAAAGTGAAAGAAGGGCAAAGAAATAGAGATTCGAGGGAACTAGTTATAATTGACGACTTTCTCTTTCAGGCTACCTTTTTTATCAACCATCCAGGTAAGTTGATAACCGTACATAAATCTATCAAAAGAAACTTTTGTTTTGTCAGCTTACAATCACCAAAGAATCAATACAGTAAGATAATGATGATATCCTCACTTTATTAGTATAGAAGATGAGAGAGATATACATACATGTACTGACATTGTTTTGCCCACGCACCTAGCCATCATATCATACCATAAAGCATAATCATTTCATTATATTACATCATATTTCTCTCTATACGGTACTTACCACATGTATGTATCACTTTCAGGTACATTCTAGACTCGGGTTTACAAGGGTTACCAAATGTGGCCGGGTCGGCCCCTAATGCGCAACGTCGCTTCCCATGGCACATTTGCATGACACTTTCAGTAGCGTACGATGCCAGACATGCTACAGAAAAATCAAAAAGAAAAAATTATTCCCTTCAGCTTGAGATAAGATATGGTAAAACCCGTGGGCACGGGTTAAACGGGCTAAAACCAGTTAAAACCACCACGAATTACAGCGAGGTTTTATTTAAATTTGAATTTCAGGCACTAAAAACATTTAGACTGTATAGATTACCTAAGGGAAAGTTTTACGAGATTGCAAATCATTGGCTAAAACGTCGGCTTTCTATGTACAAATGTTATGTTGATCTGCATATCTTGTACATATACCTTTCAATGCTCTTCGAAGTGAATCCGGGTTCAAAACCAACTTAACGGTTACGCCCAGCCCACTATTAAACCTGTTTAAACCCAAATCCACTTGAGGGCCGCATAGATGGAGTAGGATGGGTTTATATCAGTAAATGGATAGTTTAAATTAGAATGTGGCATAAACAAACCACAGTAATGCATAAATTGCACAAAATTCCTATTTAAAAGGAAGGCCAATTATACACCGGTACCCATTTAGGCCAGTTAAAACCCGATTTAACCTGTACCCGCAGGGATTCTTGTCTTTATCTAGCCTGACTCAACCCTATTGACTTTCTCCATCGCCTTTTCTCCCACTGCACTGTTCGAATAGATGAGTCAAAAGTAATATAATCTAGAAGGCAAAGCAATACCTAAGGCTTTGGTAAAAGTATCGTATCACATATGCTATACATTCTAAAACCAAAAATACATACGCACTTTTAAGTTACAAAACTATAACATGAGTACTAGAAAAACCACTATATTAAAAATATATACCATAATAACATCCTAATATAAAAACTTGAAACATTTCATCAAGCTTTCTCCCTCATTATGATACCTGATGCTACTCTGTCTAAAATAGTACAAAACTTAAACAAAACATATGTCCTATCAGTTATGCATATAAACAAGTGGAAAAAGGGCAAATGAAAGTTGATGCAGAAAGTAAAGAAACAACATACTTGGCATGCGAGCGAAGTAAAAAGTTTTTTCATAATGGAGACCGTCTCGTCGTATGCATATACCTACTTCTTACCAACCATTCCCTTTTTATCCTCTTTAAGTTCGCTTTGTTAAAACAAGAAAATGCGGCTTGTAACAACAGAATGAAAACTCAACACACACACAACTTGTGCATCCCCCATTTAAGAGGAAAAAGTCAAATAAAATGGGAAAAATTCACTTTCCTCGTACTTTTCAACATATCACATAACTTTCACTAGTATACTTTGTACCACTTCATTTCCACCAGGACCCACCCGCGTTCCGTTTCCCTTTTCTGTGCTATCACTTAACTCTGCGTATAGCGTTTTGCCTATTTGCTCTAAATATAAACATACAATTTAGCGAAAAGCCTTTTCTCGTTTTCTCCAAAAATATAAAACTAGAATAGGAAGACGTCGTAAAAGTGACAATGCAGTTGCTCAGGATGAGAAAACTTGGACAGCCATATATATTCAGACAATGGCAACTGCCTACTTGGCAGTCTTAGGTCTTCGGTTAAAAGATTAAACACTACAATCTCTAAGCGGAGAAATCTCCACCTTCATTGCAAAGTTTTTGTTTTTTCAATGATTTTTAATAACTCATTTCTGTTCATAATTGCAACACTGCCACAGAGAATTTTCTTGGAATATTCATATAAAAGATTTTTTAGCAGATGATGCACTTTTTTCTTTTGCAAGTTTTAGTTCGACTCATTGATAGCATAATTTGGGTCATAAGATCAAACTTCAATTTTAAAAGTGCTACAAGGGAAGGGAAAAGCATAGTGCAATTGATGAAATGGAATACAAAAAACTGTCCCGATGCCATTGTTAGAATAATATTCATATCAATTTTTAAACGTTTGCCTTTTTTGCATAAATTTCTTGTAAATTAAAATGCGTTAACCAATGTGTAACTAACTATGAATATATACTTGAAAATAGGCTATTTGTACCGTACGTGTTCATATGTATACATTTCCACGTTGACATGACCGAATTTCTTGGTCCTTCCCATTTCCTTCCAACTCAACAAAATAAAACTTGTAGAAATACCACAACAAACACGTACACATTCTTTGAAATAACGCCGCATTGTTTTCAGTAAAACAATATTCGTTTTACTTTGAGTGCGTACAAAATATACTGCTTGTCTATTTCGCAGGCCAGATCTTTCTTACACAAAGTCAAGTACCTACAAAAGAAGTGAACGCTCAGAGCCAGTTCTAAAAACAAAAGTAGCTTACCATGTTTGCAGCCAGGGCTCAAATCAAAAGTACTTTTTGTTATTCATTGTTGTTGCTTGCAAAATGCAGCATCACCAGCGCTCCACTAGTACTGACACGGAGTCTGACCTGATTCAGAAGATCTCATCTTTATGAAACAGTTTTTCTTTTAAAGTTCAATTAAAGAATAACATGCTTTTGCTTACAAACGTCTCTTTATTCTTCACGGGGGTAGTATTATTATTTTGCACTCCTATGAATTCTTAACATTAACAACTTTCTCTTTTTCACCGAGTTTTTAAGGAATTTAGCCCAACCCTGAGGAACGAAGAACGCACGTGAATACACGAGAAAAACCTACATAGTTGTGAAAATGAGAGAAGTGTGAAAGAAAATAAAAAGTTTTACTGCTTTGGTCTCTCATAGCATTTGTACATGATAGTCACTAAAATAGGTCATATGAGCAAGACATTGATCAAAAACATTAGTAAAATTCTCACACGAAGACAAAATATATTTTTAGCATACATTTCGTAAGAAATGTACATTCCAGATATGCACTTTTGAAATCCAATAGTCAATTAATTCTCTTCTACTTTCCCCGTAGCACGAAGTGCATGCATACATGAATATTTATATTAATGGACTTTTATTCGGAGCTAGAATAAATGATATGCCCATTTGAACTTTCAACGTGTAAAAAGCGAGACTGACATATTCAATTATATAAAGTCAGATTGAATGAAATATGTATGGACTTTTTTCTAGTTTACTTACTTTCTTCTTGAACGCCAGCAGGCTGAGGACAGGAAACACTTTCGTATTCCGTTCGACCATAGCTGGCCGAGTAAATGGCAAGACGTGAGCTTTTATTACAGCTCAACTGAATGACTTCATCCTGACAGCCAATGACACTTCGGAATTCACCTAAAATGAAAATAAACCATTTTACAAGGTTTCTTAAAAATCGGACATATATATATAACATTCATACATACAAAAGCAAATGAACTCGGAAGGGTAGCAAAGTGAAAGTAAAATGCACTGCAAGCACCATGGATCTTTTCCTTTCTCACTTATCAAATGAACATAAAAGTAATCATTTTAGCAAAAAAGCGTAGAACTAAATTACAAGAAAAATAAGATGCAACTGCAATATTACTGCGTGCTACAATATGTGCTATATTATCTAACTTCAAGTTGTAAATTCCAACAAAACTTGTATCTCATTTGGCTCACCCTACTCATATTAGCATTTAACAAACTGTGAAAATAAAACATCAAAAATGCAACAAAACTAGTAAAGTAAGGCATCCACCGAAATCTGTTTTGCCATTTATAAAAGCACACAGCAACTACCAAGGCTATAGGAAGAAATCAACTTAAAAAGAAAGAAGGAAGTAAAAACAAAAAAATAAATAGAAAATATATTGAGTAAAGTACAAGCTCAAACTTACAACCCTCACTGATCTCTTTGAAGTCAAATGAAAAAGTAGAAAAAATCATTGTAAGCAGATAATATAGACATGTAAGTGCTTTCCATCTAACAAATAGTATTTTTGCTACTATCAACTATAGATTTGGATGGTTTGTTGTGTAGCATGCACATAAAATGCACTTTTGTCTGTTCAGAGACATGTTTTTGCTCACACACAAATTACAACGTCACGAAAAACCAAACATAGTTACTTTACCACCACCGCCAACCATACATATAGCATATCAAGAACACTGACAGTGAAAGCAATAGATAAAGTAGAAAACAGGAAGGACAATGTACACAATAATAGCTTTGTAGCTACAAAAAAGAGACAACTTACTTGGTCGACATTTATAGGCAACTTCAACAAACTTGCGGCTACCAGGACAAGGATCCCCACCGAAAGTTTGGGGTGAAGTTTGGAATTTACAGCTAGGTTTTTTCTGGCACAATCCCACAACAGTCTGCAAAAGACCATACTGCTCCAAATAAGATAATTGAAGTACAACTAGAGAGGTACGTTACATCGAATTCCATCGCATGATAAGAGTACGAGGTACAATGCAATTGTAATTGTATACTTATCAATTTAAAATCAATAAAAATATGTATTTAATTGAAAGCAAAAATAGAAGTGCTTGGAAATTTTCAAATTTTTGAATACGAAAAATACATATATGGACTTCGAATATCTCGTTTTGGAAAATGAAATAGATGTAACTGAAAATGCTTCATTTCATGGAATAATTTTGAGCAAAGGAAAAATACCTGAATCGCAGCAGGCCACAGACATGTGAAATTACTATTGGCATGAACCGGATCCATGAGATCAGGAAAAATGTTTGGGTTACTGGACCGACAAAGGGATGCTGCTGGAGCCGTCTTGCCATATTGAGCCAGTTGAATAGAAATTGTTGTCCCGGTTGGGCATCGGATGTTTACCCACTCCTCATCACAAGCTGCTTTCTGGTAAGTTTGCAATGTTCCGGATAAAAGAGCTGTGAAGAAATAACGGAAAACAACATGTCAGCGAAAGAGGAAAATGTAATCCATCTCTACACTTAATATATTTTATTCCTTGTAAATATACCAATTCCACACACATACAATACAGTTTCCAGTAAAAAATTCCTTTTACCCAATTTTACTTGCAATAATAATGCACCCTTATTTTTAGATCTATTGTTTGTTCATAAGTATTATTGTAGAATAGTGAAAGGAGGAGAAAGGAGTAAAACGAGTGGATGAATGAGGTATTTCTCTTTACTCTTTTGTGAAATTTCTTTTCGTCCGGGGTATTATTTTATTATTACTGTATTGTTTGGAGGTTTTAATACTTATATTTATACATCATCTTTATACACTTTATTTCATGAATATAAAATACGGTTAGTTTAGTTTTAGAGAATATATTTTATAAAAATATTATTTATAACTCGATTTCTGGAATAACATACCAAGTTGCTATATATAAATGAATATGAATTTCTTATGAAATCTATAAAACATTAAGTGTATACTATATCCAGTTTCTGGTCGTGGTCGTTCTTTGTAATAATTCTATTTATATAATTTTCTCCTCATCCCATTTTCATCATTCCTTTTAATCTTCTCAAGTATAAAAACAAGTCAGTTTGATTCTGATTTGGCACAGTATTCAACAAAAGCATGATGAATCTTCCAAAGTAATATCAGCAACTAAACCAGAGACTGAGAAACAAAATTATGCTTGCTTCTAGGCAAAAAGTACCTAGTGTTTTGTTTGCTGATAAAAGAAGCTTTTGAGAAATTCGTCCGGATTGAGTGTTGGACAGAGTTTTAGCAAACTTTATATTTTCGCATATTTCTCTAACAAAAAATACATTACATATATTCAAGTCAATTACATCCCGATACTTATATGGTTTTTCCATGAAAATCTGGAAACGAAAATATTTTTTTGGTATAGTATACACATACGTCATACCAGAGAATCCCTATACTCAAAGTAACAAATTTGTATCAAATTCATTTAGATTGCAGTACAAAAATGAGATCAGCGTATATAACGAGTTGTTTTGTTAGATAATATGTCAAGCAGTTATTTTCCTGCATTCGATCGTCTCAATTTACTTTTAGGGCACAATTACTGTATAAAATAATACAGTCGAAAAGATAAATGTTTAAACTTTTCAATTAGCTCAACTAAATCGACCGATTTAGAATACGAACGTGTCGTTTCGGATAACCTTGTTTGACACACTTTTTCTTCCTTCATAAAATTTTTGATTAAAGAAGTTTCAATAAATTTAATTCCACATCATCGTCGTAAGATATGTTCTACTTTCACACTTTTTGCTTCCAGCGATCTGTTCAGAGTAAACTCAAAAACTTAATTTGCATGTATTTGAGTATTACCCGGATTTTCATGGAATATTCAGTTTATATCCAGAATAGTTTGTAACAGTATTTTAGTTACGGCTACATAGTGAAGAATGGAAAAAGATGGAATTATAACTGACTAGTTATTAATAAATTCTTGCGATAATGTAATTTTCACACTTTCTAATGAACCGTTCCTTGGTACTTGATTATATAATATAAGTACATTTCATTATACTTTACGTTTGACCTCTGTAATTTTCATGTATATCTTCGTCTGAGTTTCCTTGAACAAAAGATTTGATAAATTTAATCGTGCCATTATACCAATTTTATACTTCCTTATTCCAACACTGACGATATGATACTCTCTCTGTATATCACCGTTCAATTGTATCAACTTCTCATCAAAACTTTTCTTTCCTTGTTTGTCTGATTCTGATTTTATAAAGAAATGGATAACCGATTCCTTGTGGCTGACTATGCTGAATATAGAAACAAAACCCCATGTCTTTTTCAAGAGAGTAAATTCGCCTAAAGCCATGCAAACAAACTTTGACTAACTTGTTTTTATTCGAGGCTCATACTGGACCAAGAAGATCGATAGCTAAATTATGTGAAAAAGTTTTGCATTTCTCTAAACTTAACAGCATGGTATTTCATAAATGTTGAAAGCCTTCCTAAGATTTATACGGAAATAGCTGTGACAGGGCCTATCAACACTCCACCCTCATCCAGTTTGCATATACAGTTTTTTTACATTAAAATCCAAAACGTACCAGCTATTCCAAAGCATTATCCATGAAAATCCCAAAACTAATAACTTGCGTGACATGTGACCCACTGCTACACTTTTTGGGTTACTATTTCATGATAAAAATGAGATCAGTGCTTTTTGTCGCTATCTTCATGCTTGATACCATCGTCGTTATATTATGAAACTGAAGTTACTACGATTTCTTCCATTTTTCATCAAAAAATGAACGGAAAAATATTTCCTCGTAGAATGATGCTTATTTGCATGAAAAAATTGCATGCCTCGTTTTTATATATCTACATACATATATACGTCGAATATGTTCATATTATATCATTGCATATCTTTAACAAAAAACAGTGGATGATCGATCACATCATTGAATATCAAGAGACAAACTATGTATCGTATATTTTAACCTACACACGGGTGCCTTCTTCAAAAAAAACTCATAGCAAAGTATGTTTTGCCACATGATTTGTGAGCTGCGGGTAATCAAACCAGCTTCAATTTCAATAAAAAAAACTTTTTTTTGAACATTCAACGCCAACGCATGCTACAAATTCAGCACCTTTGAAGTCGTCTTGCACTAAAATATCAAGAAGGAAAACTCATGCATATCTTTTATGCTTGGTTAGCAAAAAGCTTTGTCCTGATTTCCGATAGATCCAAGGCAGATGAGAAGCAAAAGAAACAAAAGTTACCAAGTTCGAGGTCCAAACGTGAACATGGATTAGTTTTTTGCATTGAAATTGAAAAGCTGCAACAAAAATATGGGCTTGAAAACTTTTTCCTTGAAACAAAAATGAGTAAAAACTACACCAAATTTTGAGTGCTTGTACACAGATTGCCATGAAGGGATAACATGATGGAGATTAAACATAAAACAACCCTTTAATTTAATTTTGGTTAATGTAATAAATAGCTTAAAAGAAAAAGCCAATGTAGTAAATACTGTAAGAGTAAATCGCAATTCGATTCTGTGAATTCAATTAAAAATTTATATTTTCATGGACAGCCGAAGTAACTTTCGTCTATATAAAAACCATGACCTTGATTTTAAAACTACGCATTTAAACACATGTATCAACAGTAAAAACTTTGTTGGGTTTTGAAAATCAAAAGTTTAAAAAGTGCACTACTGTAGAACGTATTTCATTCGTAACACCAGAATTTCACCGTGATCATAAGTAACTCAACATACTTAAGGAATTACCAAACTTTTAAATTAACTCGCTGTACTAACGGTAAAGTTTTTCGCTTGCAATACATAATATATACTTTTTTTGAACTACTTTACAAAAGTAAATATAATATGTGAGCATTTTAGCTTTTGTATAATCTATTTTACATAAACAAAAGTATGCATACTATATTTAATGTTCTTTCAAAGTGAGCGGGTTTTTACTTTGAACAATGAGTGAATTTGTGGTGAGCGCCAGTTTTTCATTTCTTGTAAAATCAAGCGCGGTAGTCTCGACGTGGATTCATTTTTCGGATCATTTAAGCAATCATAGTTAATATAAGTTACAATTAAAACATGAATGATTTAAAACTATATGTAACCTTCAGTAAGTACGATTGTGTAATATCAGTCATAATTGAAAATTTCACCGCTCAGCACACCCAAAAATATATCTTCCATTGAACCGCAGATCAAAGAACATATCTTGTAAAATGGATTTCACGAAGACAAGTAAATATTGCCCTTAATAATTTCAGATGCAATATATTCTTGCACACTTCAAGTGAATTATGGCTTTCTCTGCCTGGTGCAACACATCAGTTACATCACTTCTTGACAGTATAGTACACCGTAAACCCCACCAAAAAATCTTTCACCAAATTCCAATTCTCTCTGCGTAACACTGAACACCAACAAGCGTAGTTGAATCTTTTTTAATCCTTACAATAATACCATAAGGCAGGCACTAGACCCGGATACCAGAACAGCTTTTACTTTTGTACATGGATTGTTCAACGAATCCTAGCTTAGTCCTGACTCAGCATTTCTCATTCGTTTTGTGATAATAGCAAAAAGTGTTTCTGTGCAAAAAACACGATTTAAAAAGTGAAAATAAGTGTTCTACAATATTTTAATTTTAAACCGTATGCTTATAAATGTATCACAAACGCAAACTATGGAAAGTCCATTATTTTTCTGATAAAAGGACAATTTCTTTGTTAAACCCTTTAAAACCTTCGTATTTTAAGCTCCTGGGAATATTTACTACGATATTTTTATAGCTAAAATAAAAACGCGATCAACTGCTGTACGATTTGGAAAAATTAAAGTGTGTATAGCTTTATACATTTAATACTTTTATCTCAATATATTTTACAATTTACTGGAAAAAAATTAAAGGGAGAAATGTAGGAGTCTGAGTGAGTAAAGTAATCGAATTAAAATTCATTCTATAACGATAAGTATGTTAAAACTGAATATGAATATCTAATGAGTGCTCGTGTTCAATAATGCATACACATAAGTAATAGGTGAAAGAGTACGAACTTTATGTATATTTAGGCATAACTCTAAGCGAAAATTCTTGAATGCATTTCGAGAGCATCCTTTTTTAAACACTGAAATGAAGTAAGACATTTAAGACAATGGAGTTTTTCAACTTTTCGTATTCCTACTAAGGTCAGACATCACATATAGGGTATAAAAATAAAAGTTTCGCTTCGCCGGGCTTTCATTTCATTGCGTTGCCGTTAATTACCTTGACTGCTCTATATTTTAAAAGTGAAGGCTTATGTTGTTTCACCTAGTAAGAGGGTGGCACATCAGCATCTGTCCACCAACAACCACACGGAACCAGAACAGAACTGGTTGGTATCTCAATATACATTTATATATATGTTTACTTCGATCCCATAGTATGAAATGAATGCTTACATCTTTGTAAACTAAAACATTATAGCCCCATTCGACAGATCACTTAAAACAAGACATATAGACATATATATAGAGCCTATTCCATTCCCCCTGTCTGCCTCGGTCAGGATTTATGTCGGAGGAGCAACAACGACGGGACTATCGCCAGTGTAACACAGTCAGAAAGAGAAAGACTTTTACTCAGTCATAATAGAAACATTGGGCCAAGTTTGTGTTTTCACCATTTACTTTTTCACACACGATTTTTCTAAGGAATGATACAAAGCATAGCATGTACACATACACAGAATTTCTCAAGAATAAAAATGGTAGTCAAAGAAAAACCAACATGAAGAGAAGAAATATATGATGTGTTTGTCTTAAACGAATGAAACACGTGCTTCCCCTTTAGTGCTACCACTATGTTTACTACTTGCTCTCTAGTTTTTTTGTAAAAAATATTTTTTATGTAATAATAAGCTACATTACGAATGTAAGTTTTTTGTCTCTATAAAATATATTATGCTTTCACTCTCCCTCTAAAACCTTTTCTTTTCATTACATGTACATATGTGTAAAGCCATGAAGTCATGTTATATGATTTGTTTTGTCTGTTTTCTCCATCTCCTCTTTCACTAATACTACCGTGTGTTGTATACCATACATTACTTGTGTAATGTGGGAAATGAGTGTTTTCTATGTGGGAAGCCTATTAAGCCTTCACCAACGCTGTAGAATAGAATGTCATCCTTAAACTTTATTACCTCTTCACATTACATATTTTATATGTGAACGTACACAAGAATAATGTGTCCCTCTCTCACCCTCTATTTCTCTCTGTGAATTTTCTACTCTCCATTTCCATTGCAATAGTACATGAAATCTTAACAGGAAATATCAAACATTAAAAGCATGCAATATAGCAAGTGCCTTTTATACAAACTATGGGCAAAACAACATAAGAAGTTTTGTACTTATGTAATAGAAATAAGTAATAATATAATATGACCTACAAAATATAATACAGAGCTATAACAGACGCACTCTAAAAGAACTAATGACTTTAACAATAATAACGGTAGTGGTAGCACAAATAACAAGTATAAAATGTGTAACTTTTATGCATATGTACATGTAATCCAAAAGCTAGGAAAGTTTTTCAAAACTATCGTCATCATCACCGTCATTACTACCAAAAATGCCACCACACTAACACCACTTCTCTCCGTCTATTACTCTGCTTATTGCGGGTTACAACAAGGGCTATCTGATGCCATCTCATCTTCTTTGTGGAAGGCATATCAGTGTGAAAAAAAGACAGAGAGAAAGGTTGAGGAAGAAGAGAAAGATGAAACCTACTTGTACGTATAGTAGCCATCGCCGCCCAAGTGAAAAAGCGGAGTAGTGCAATAATACTTATCCCTTAAACTAGTAGCAGATAAAGCTATATGATTCCGTATAGAAACGCGTGACTTCGCTTTAAGACTAACTTTTTGTCTCTTTCTCTTCATTATTTGGAAGAGGAGTTATGTACATATATTCATATCAGCAAATGCTTAAGAGAAACGGAATAATAACTGGGTAAGAAAAGAAGAAAAAAGAGAGCCAAACTCATCATCCTTATCCCACAGAGAAAGTAACACCATTTAAGATTCGCGAACTTTAGGAATGCATGTCTAACTAAAGTATTCTAAAAGCATGAGCTTATACATGCATAAAGAAAAACAGTAAGCAGAAAGTAGATAAAGTGCTCCTTATGAAGATTGGGTTTGTGTATGGAAGCAACCCACATAAATATCAGGGATGCCATGCGAAAAAGAAAAAAAGAGGTAAAGCTCTTTTCCCACCCTGTCACCAAAACACACAAAGATAAACGTTAGCTGGATGGCATACTCTTGTCTTGTATCTTTAAAGTAAAGAGTTAAGTAAAAACTATTTTCTCTTCCTATTTCTCGGTTAATTCCTTTAGATAGACGTACTAAACTTAAAAGACTTAAAAGATAGGATGGGTGTGTGTCGTGTGTAATGTCTGTGCGTGTTTTCAAGAGAAGAGACCTAGATACCCTTTTTTAGCGGAAAAACGTGTGCTATCAAAAGACATTGGAAACATAACGGTTTATATAATACTTGCCTTCATTACCCAAGCATTTCCTCTTTGCTCCTTGACATATCTCAGGCTACTAACACATGTACGTGTGAAGACGATGAAAAGAAATGAATGTATTAAACATATGTAGTGTTTATTTTACTTTTCTCAAGACATCTTTTAAGAGAGCAGGCCAACCAGTTATTTACTTCTCTGATGATGATGATTTAGCACACAATTAAAGCGAAAAGTAAATGTGTGGGGTATGAGTATGAGTAACATTAAACTAGTGTCATATAAAGTTTTGAAGATGACACTTTGCTTTTTGTCCCATTAGAGTTGTGCTGACGTGTTACTTCACCAACTACAGCTATTAAACAAATACCTACACAGACTTATTTATTTCACCTCTATGATATGGTGTGATGATTGCAATGCAAGAAGGTATAAGTAGAAGAGGGAAAACGATTAAACATACATAAATATGTAAGAAAAATGCTTGTATTTGTGAGACAGTCATATTTTCGACCACTCTCGTCTCGGGTCTTTTCTGCGGGAAATTGTTGAGGTGAAGTGGAAAATTACCTACACCTGAAAATCCATTATAAACCTATAAACTTGAGAGGTATTTTGAGACTCCCCACACATTTCATTTCTTGAGATTGCAAAGATTCCATCAAGTCTCGTTATAAAACCTCAAAATCACCTTTGCTCCCTCTGAACGGTTGAATGAATGAAAGTTTATTACTTGCAGTTGGTGATGATGATGATAGCTCAGCTATAGCTATGCACGATTTTGCAGAATCCGTGCAGAGATACACACATATTTATATGTAAACTTTGCGCTATAAGATGTAAACTAAGACAACATGAAAAGGTGTGTGAAAGGAAACTTCAGAGGGTATATTCATTTAATCCGTGCTAACTTGACGGACTTCAGAGCAAAGTTACGGATGAGAAGAAGGAGCGTCAAAGGACACCAGAATAAGTAATAAACTCCCTTTGAATGCTTCCTAGAAGTTTTCCATCTTGTCGTTTATATACCTACACATTTTACCAAGCCATGCTCCTGCCGCCACCACCACTATCACCATCTCATTCACCGTGATCATCAACATCATCATGATCAGCGTATCCTGAATCCTGACACAGTTTCAAACACATTTCTTAGTCGGCTTCACAATAGTAACATGACATGCATGTATGCTTGCCCCTATATATTTTCTTTCATCCTTCTGCTGTCAGTAGGTTCCAATGAGATTATCTCTGCGCTGAATGAAGATGTGCTCAACTATCCGGGAACAACATTTTCTCTCAATTTCAATGTGTGTCTTCATGCATTCTTCAGCACCAGACTTCTTAAGTGTCATGCTATATCTTTCTAAGAATGGAAGAATGATTCATCTGGAATATGGTATACGACACCAGGGAAAGAAGTGTACGTCCAAAAAGAGGAAACTGTGTCATAAGGACGTGATCAAAGGATTGGGAATATAAATCACGGTTTAATTAATCGCTTCAGACTATCTTTTGGTGGTCACACAAGTCAAACTATTATATATAGTGAGCTGAGTCCTGTGATACTCAATTCATGGAAAACCTCTCGCGCTCGTCGTTCTTGTTCATTTTCATACACGTACTTTCTCTGTAAAAGAGTCAAGGGGAGAGCCCATAACAACTCTGTTAAAATGTGAAGAATGGTTTTTAAGTTTCCTGCAAAAAGTAACCTAAAGTGAAAGGAAGAAAATATTGGTGATGGTGTGTGGTAGTAGAAGAGCAATAGTGTTGCCCGTTTGTCAGACAACCGACCATCTTGGAAGAAATCTTTCTACGTTGATGATGTTGAATACATGCTTCTATAGTCTATGTATTTAGTAAAGAAGAGAAAGCATTGTCGTTTATTTCGTATCATACATACTTCCTTCCTTGCTTGCCAGAAGCAGCGTGGAACACAAATTTTTCCTCTCTTTGCTTCAGAAGAAGAAGAGGAACATGCATGTAGCCGAAGCATGAATCTTTTCCTAGTTTTCTTAAAGAAATTGCAAGTTGTTTCTCTACTCGAATTCTACTCACGCACGCTTAACATTAAAGAATTTATTAAGGTCTGCTGAGATTTACAGTCCCAAGAAAGATCCATCGAACAAGTTTATCCGTCTTTTCTTTGCTGTGGTCATGCATCCTCTTTCTCGGCTATTTTCATCTTCATTTTGCTAGAATTCATTCAAGCTGAGTATATATTTTATTCTAGAAAATATATATTCTTTTCTGCACGGAGTATATTTACGAACAATGAAATACTACTTGGCAATCATCATTAACAAGCATATATCCTCGTAGTTTATATAAAGTGTGTATGTGTTTAATTGTCACAAGTATACATTTTGCAATAATACGCGTGTGTATGGATTTAGCTCGTATATAATGACACCAGCTCATAACATAACTAAAGTATCAAGTTTCTGCAGAATAGATGGACAAGCTGCGGATGAAACTCTCACTCTGCTCTGCTGTTGAGACATGAAACTTGAGAGGTCAAAATGCTGCGATGTTCATCATCATGACTATTATGGAGTAGAAAGAACAAAAAGTATATCAATGTACTTATATAACCTAGTGAACTCCGTGTATTATAGTTACACACTTTACAAAAGCGATTATATGCCACAAAGAAAGTAGCGAAGAAAGCTTAACCGCAAAATATAGAGTCATCATACCCCCATTTTGGGAAAGATGATTCCATTCTTCCAGTGAACAGTTCATGCTCTTAAACTTAACTCACTGTGCTGCTCTGGTTCTCCCGTTTCAATCTCAAGCCCTTCTTCCTAAAAAAATAGTATACAGCGATGCACTTATAAAAAGTAAAGCTATATGTGTTTTCAAGAGTTTTAGAGTGGTTCTAGTTTTGCTAATGTTGCAACTACAAGCACTACAATGGATCAGATCAGATGTACTAAAAGTGTATAATATACTTGTCTTTACAACAATGTATACTTGTTTTATCCCCAAAAGAAACTTTTCCGCTTTTAGGATCTTATCATGACCATGGTAAGAAACCGAAGCACACATTTTATCAACAGAAACTCACCCCAAAAAAGCGAAAATCATAATCATGGAAAACATAGGTTAACTGGGTTCAAAATGGCATAAATACCTGACCGATTTTTAGTAGGTCATCAGAAAAGGGTTTTCCTGAATTAGAAATAGAGAGGGACGAGAGTAAAGTTCCTTTGATCCATTATGGGAATGGTATGATGATGACTATTGTAGAAAAATTATTTCATTTGAATTCACAAAACGTCCTTGCGTTTTCCCTCTTTCCGTATCTTTACACAGCATCTCTAGCCCTTTTTAGCATGACGAGGGAAACAGTTTCGCATTTTTATTCAGAACCACGACGGTATTCATCTACTGCTGCATATATGGTTGTATGACATTGTGGTTTAAGAGAAATTACATTTGAAAGGGACGAAATGTACAATTTTATGGCAACTGTATTATTACAAGGTATGCATGCTCACCCAGGAAGTATTTAAAACGGGGGGAAAAGGTTTAAAAGAAAGGATTGATGGTTGTGGTGGTGGCAGCGGACAAAGAAAGAATTGCTAATTTTGTAAAATGGTATACGGCATACTATCCACGAACAGTGTACAGAGTAGGCATTATATTCTACTTTTAGAATTCTGTATAGATCATGTGGTGAGAGGAATAGTATAAAGTGCAAAAACCCAAAGAAATGGCAGTGAATCAAGGCTAAATACTATGTAAGCCAAAGACTCGCCACCACTACTACCACAGTGCCACACAAAAGGGACGAAATATAGGTAAGTGAAACAAGAAAAAAGCTAGGCTACACGTTATATAATCAAGATCAAAAATCGACAGCACGTACACTTTGTGTACAATAAAAATTATAAAGGCATACCATAAACATACAGCGGCCTTTCATAGTAAAACTCTTTTCTTTTTTTATCGCAACTACCTATTGCAAAAAAACTCGAAACACATGAACAGGAAAAAACTTTTTTTGCATTACACCCATTTTCACTTTTTTGCAACTGTATCTCATGTACCAATATACATCACACATGCTATATATATGTGTATAAAACTCGTAGAAAATTTCAAAGGAATCGTAAACAAAGTGAAAGTTTTCAATAATTTTTTACCAAGGCTAAGCTCAACTAGCTCTTTGGCTCTTTTCTTTGCCCCGAGTAGATGTTGTGGCGTTGTACTATGGATTTTTTGAAATGTGTATAGCTGCTTTTGAAATGTAGTTTATACGTTTATAGTGAAATCTCATACATACGAAAGTGCCTATAGATATACATCTATGTTATCTAGGTAAAAGTTTTTTTGGGTGAGTGGTACCAGCTAAACCACATGAAAGGAAAGAATCGTACCCCTGACATGCATTCTTCTTTGATTCGCTGAATGAGCATTATACAATAGGTGCCCATGCCCATTGAAAATCATAGTATACTTGATTCGGTTTCCACTTTCGCCAAAAAAGATGTGTATTGAATTAGGTCATACGTAAAAAATGGAAAACACATAATGCATATAATATTGTGCACGTTCGTGCATACATATGTAAGTAGATGGAAAGATACATACAAGATGTAATATATTATGCCATTTTTCTTATTGAGGTGATGGGATGTTGAATAGGAAAATATTGGTAGTAGAACTATCTCCACAAACAAATCATAACAGAATATAATATATAGCAGTGACAGGGAATATGTGAGCAAAATTGTCTTGTTTTGTTTGTTTTATACGGTTACTTGTTTCATGTCAGACAAGAAAAGGGAATGGAAGGGGAAATGGGACGGTCACACATTCACAGCACACGGCACATTTTTGATCTGTGTATCGCATTTGTTTGTTTGTGTATTCATTTGGCGTGTGCCTAGTAAATCTTTCATATTGAAATTTGAAATTATAATTTTATGTGGTTCGAAATGCATACGACGGAACGGCGGACTTCTTTTAGAAATGTGCGCAATATGTGTGGGGTGTACATATGAAATTGAATTTGACCAGATTTACCGTTTCGCCAAAATGATTGAATGTGGGACGTAAGCAAAAAAATGCAAAGAAAAAACTTTTTTCTGTATTACTGAACTACTTTCACTATTTGTTGCCAAAATATCCTAGAAAACGTCTGCTCTAATAACCGATTTTAAGTACACATAATTGTCAATTTTGAAAAATTTCAATGGAATAATGTGAAAGTGAAGTAGAGAAATTGTAAGAAGAGACCCAATTCCATTTACACTTTTAATGGACTAAAGACGAACATAAATGAATAGTTTCAATGTAAATTGGGTTGTTTGTTGCATGAGCCATTCTAGTAAAAGTAATGCCGTCTGCATGAATGCAATGTGAAAATGAATTCAAAAGAGCATGTATAAAAAGAGAGTAAAACGCAAATCACATTTTGATTGTGTACAAAAAATACGCAATACAAAGTACACAGTACGCACATAGTTTTCCCTTCTTTTTCTCCTTTTACAGCTCCGACAGAAAAGCAGATTGGATTGGAACTGAAACGATTCGATTAGAGATTTTTCTTGTGATTGCTTTTTTTCTCTTGACTTGTCCTATCAAGGAATGATTCTTAATGCTCAAGTTTTTTGTGTTATTGTTGTTTGCTGTTGATGGTTTTATGTAAGGAAGAAAAAATCTGCTACCAATTTTTCGCCTCCTTTTGATGTTTCCCATTTTCGATCCCTTGATTTCTGCTCTGCAGTGAAGAAAAAAGTATTAAATATAAGCTATTGCAAACGATATCTAATTCTCCTATTGCCCAACCCAACATCAATATTTTATTTGTGTGTGCGTATTTTTGGAAGGATATTTTACTTTTTACCATCCATTTAAAACGTCAGCTCTAAAACGATTTTTCTGATCGCCTTCAGTTAAACATGTCACTATTCGATCTACGTACCGAACGGATAATTTTGCTGTAGAAATTTACAGAGTGTTACACTATTTCAACTGCTAGATTGAATTCGGATTTTTTTCTGTAATTACGCTGTTTGTTATCTAATGCCAGTCGACTCCATTTTCTTTACAAAAATAACAGAAACAGCTTAGAGTTATGTAAAGGTTGGAGGCATACAAGTCAAGGCTATAGATAAGTATATGGATGCAAATATACGTAAATGCATGTAGCATAATATATTGACACTTGGAAATAACCTTTTAAAATTAAAAGACAATCAATATCAAATGAACTGCAAAGGAATTATTGTGGTTGATACAAACGTGGTCTTAATGATACAATTAATGTAGTCGCTCCATGAGTGTCAAAAGGAAAAGAGCTTGCTGTTCTATTGGAATAGAAGTTCTATTTATTTGTGGATCAAAAATCACTTTAAATGTACACGATAGTGTGAGAATATAATCAATTGGAAATTTTACAGTGCATAACATTTTCACTACATAACTTTAATGCATTGCGAACTAACGATACACAACGTTTGGGGAAAAATTCAGTTATAATCTAGTATGTTTGTAACTCAGTTTTTTACATGGAACGAAAAAGTAACCTGGAATATGCCATTGAACTAGGAGCTCAACCTAGTGTGAACTCCGAAAATTTATACTTTTTCTGGATGGTAAGCTTTCTCAGTTTTTGTGCTACGAGCAGAAGTGTCTCCCATGTCTTTCGCTTCTTCGTGTATACGCCAGATGAGAAGTTGCCAAAACCATTTGAAAGGAAATGCTGCAAACGGCTAACATCTTTTTCTAGTGAAAGTTTATGAAAGTTACTTTAAATGACATTTCCTTTGTATTTAACTTTCTCTTAGACAAATTCGAAAATGTATTCTCCTAGTCATACATTTATTAGAAACAATACAATTCTTCTATTTTTACAGCAATTTCAATTTTTGTTATAACAATGCTAAAAAATCAGATCAACCAATAATTCAATCTACCAGTCGTAAGTCTAAATGTTCAAAGTATTTTATTCACGATTTGAAATTATTTCAAAGATTCCAAGTATTGAATTTTTTCCAACCAAAATGCATGCGACAGATTTTAGTTGAAACTCTGTGCGTATTAAACCGACACGAGAAAATGTCAAAACTGGAGTCTTTTCGTTTGTGGAGTACTTTTACACAATAGGAAATGAATAGATCATATACAGTGTTTATTTTTTTCCATATACATTATTATGATGCATAAAATCTCTCATTTTTTGTAACAAAATTGCACAGAATATGACTATTCTTTTATTGTGCTTTCTTTGAATAAAGAAAGCTTTAAAGTGTCTGTTTGTTTCCACTTGAGAAAAATGTAGCAAGTAAAATAGAAAGTAATGTTGAATGGTAGTATATGTACAAAGGTTTTACTGTTTGCATTTACAACAAAATATATTAGAAATAAGGTACCTTCACATTTTAAAGGATAAAAGATGCTTCAATGCTTTTTATGGGCTAACACATAAAAATTGTGAGAGATAAAAAAGTAAACAAGCTGCTGCGGTGTGTTCAGTTTATCACCGGGATAAAGAAAGTATTACATTTTGCATATGATACATAAACACTATTGCTGCCATATCACACAAAAGTGTAATTACTCACTATCAAAAAATCCCCAACTGTGAAAAGAAAGTTATGGACGGTCATTTCAAGTGATGAATTGAAATAAAGAAAGATGATAATGTGTGTTGTCATCATTCTTTAAGGATATTTACGTAATGCATTTTTGGTGTTTAAAGAACAAAGAAGGAAGAGTTTACTTCTTTGTGCCAACAATGTAACACATTTGGCTAAAATGTGAAATGCCAACCTAGTTCTGAGTTTCCGTCAAATTGGCACATATTCATGTTAAAATATATCATTAACTATATAGATTTAATCAAACTTTTAGAAAACTTCAAAAAGATGGTTTACTGCCTGTCTTTTCACTTTACTTGTGAATTTATACTTACCAACTGAATTTCTCCCGTGAGCAACGTATAAGTCTGAAATACTTGAAGCTGACACAGAGGTCACAGCAGCAGCTACTAGAAGTATAGTATTAAGCATGTTCCCATTACATTTCGGTAAAAGCAGGCCAAATACCATGCTTATTTGAAAAACGAAAGTGGAAATGGACAAGAGTTTTGTATCACAAAGAGAAACTCCCATTTTTGTGGATTGCAAACTTCTATTATGACAGATTGCTCTTGGTACTTTTCGGGTCCAAAGTGCAATACATTATGCTCTGAAATTCCAGACGTGATGTCACATGTAGATACTCACAGTTCAATGGACGTGTTTCCTGCAAACTTTTCTGAAAGGGTAGATCAGCAAGCTTACTATATATAAAAGGTAGAAACTTGAGATTTACATACGACACATAATGTTGACCTTTAACACAGGAATTTGATAGCTGATAATCAAACCAGGGAAACTTTTCCTAATTATTTAAGTTCACACTTTTATCGCCAATTGAAAAAGTCACGCAATAGTACGTACATGCAACTTCACATCATCATACATTTTCTTTTGTTCATCTCACCTCACCCCTGCCCTGCAAGTACAGTAAATCATAGTAACGTAATTACTTAATATACAAAATTAGGGAATTTGTGCACATCCATATTCAACGTTTTTCAAACTAAAGAACTTATAGCACGGTGTAATTTATCATCATGTAAGTCTTGTCCTGTCCCAGTTACAACAGTACCATATAGCCAATCATAACCTAAAACTAGCAAAAAACAATCATGCAGCAATAAAACATTATCTCATTGATTTTGCTTCATGTAAAACTGCAAAAGTAACAGATATATTGCTAAAAACTTGTACAATCACGTATCAAATTCCATATATTATGTTTCACTTAGCACAAGTTGGCAGGCAGGATATAATGTACAATGTCATCTCATCATCATACACCGCAACATGTAGTAACTCATGTTTGTTTAATAGAAACTCTAAACGTACACAGGAAGCTAGAATGATGAAGTGTTATTCGGTTATCTAAGCTTCAGGTATGTATTTACTAGACACACATATAAAGTTTCAAAATACACAAATATTCATAGAATATTTATATAAAACTGCGATGAAAACATTAGATGATCAGATCATTTCCACAATGGTGTGTGCTACTTTGAATTAAACAGACGTAACTTTTTCCTGAAAAATTACTCCGTTTAGCAAACATTTTGCCATACAAATTGTGCGACATGGTACACGGGTTATCATACTTTATCATCAGCATGCAGTGCTCATCTATCGTATCTTGTACCCAATTTTCCACCATTTTCAGAAGTTTTTTTCTTACTGTTGTTCACTGGCCACGGCCACACACTTCAACAATATCAACATCATCATCACAAGTACGAGAATGAAGTATGGGCTATAAAGGTGCAGAGATATTAGCCATTTCCTTCCTTTGTTTACATTGCTGGTTCATGTATCCTTTATAGTTTTCTTCCTCACACATTTCTCCACGCTCCATGAATAATACATATGAAAATTTTGCCTAAAAAAGTTGCAAGCACTGCCAACACCCTACTAACCATAAGCACAAAACTAATTTCCTTAATGCGTGTCCATTCTCAACAACAGTTTACTTTTGGACAAAGTGATACGCAAACAGTAGAAAAGTCCGCTTTGCTGTTGTCGTTTCTTTCCCGAGTGTCACTTACTTCAAGACAAAAAATATACACACAATTTTTGCCTTTGCAATGATATCATAATGGCCTGGTCCACAACAAGACGTCAACCTATTTCCACCAATGTTCGTAGTACCACCATATTACGAATTTTTACAAACACTTGAAAAAAGACATACCATTCTAGAAAAATGTATTCTTAGCTCATTCAAGTCACCATCTACTTGCGTAGTACTGTTGGCCGTAGGCAAACAACGATTCACAGAGATGGCCATCACTTTTCCTCTTTTCCAGTTCTTATAAACATTCAAATTACTTTTAACTGGTCTAGTAATAGGTAGGTTAGCATGTGTGTTTTTATTATGTAGTGCTTATTTGTTTTATCATTTATCTTATTAATAATATAGTATGTAGGGCCGGTAGGGCCCTACTGGGAACAAAGTCTAGAGATAGAGCAATGATACACAGTAATGCTAGAGCATCCAATGTAATGTTTGCTTAATACTTAATACATACATAGTTCACTTCTCAGCATATAGACCAAACCATTTTTACTCATATTAGTAGTCTATAATTATATTGCAAAGAACGGTAACCAGTCCGTAGTGTAGCACACTAAAGAAATCTTGAACAGAGAATCCCTGGAGCTTTCTCTAGTCTTCATTCACCGCAAAAAAATTTTATTGGATATAACTGGACCAATATGAATTCTTATAAGGGTTGATATTACTTCTATACTGTTGTTGGCGATTTGCACAAAAAATCATGTGTACATACAATATACATTAGAGATATGTTCCACCCCTCAAATAATTAAGTTTCAGGTCTTCTAGAGTCAACAACAAGAAATGGAGCATTTTAAAACATTTTAGATAAAACATTCTTATCGCAGCTACTGTAAATGCGCGAAAGTAGAGTACATTTAACAAGTCTGTATATACAGGAGCAATCTGTGCCTGACTTACTTTTACCACATTTAAGAACTGTTTATTTTGAAGTGATAATTACATCATGCACTTTGTTGGTTATGTCTCTCATTTCGCCTGATGTTATATACCTTTGCCATTAAATTGCATTAAGATAGTTTATCAAGGATACTTAATTGGGATGTATGTGGGCTGCGTAAGTAATTAACACTATCTCATCGAGCAAGGCAAAGTTATAAAATCAAATCAAATACGAGATTTTAGGGTAGACATTATTTTATAAAAATCATTACACAGATGAAAATGTCCAGACTCTTTTAGTTCATATTACAATTTGTCATCATGGCTTCTTCTATTTCATGCTACTCTTTCTTGCTCTGCTTTTGGAACAATGCAATTAAATTACTGTAAGTGTTCTTTGTTCTTTAGTACTTATTATAAAGCCGAATAGATAAGAAAAGTTACACACAGCAGAAAATAATATTTATCAGAGAAGTCAAGTGGAAATCTTATCAGAGATACTTTTCAGTCATGTTTCACTTCGACCTACTTTTCACAACTTTTTCAACTTCAACTTTTTTCCACGCTGTCCCTCCCCTTTCCTTTAAGCAGATCTTTCCTCTATAATGTCATCACATATTGCTTAATAGAGTAACAGCTTATTTATTTTCTTTTAGATGAACTTCCTCAGCTGAAATCCAAGTTTAACAACACAACCATACATCCAACGACACGGCATAAAAGATAAACTTTTCTTTATTTTGTTTAGCGATTTTGGACAGAGACTCAAGAAAATCCCATATTTTCTCCACTTTCTGCATTTGTTCTTCGCAACCAAACCAGCCTAGTATGCACATATACCAAAACAGACACCACAGCAGACTCCAAAAAGTCTACCTAGTTTTTACACAGCTTTCCCCCTTTCATCGATTCATTACTTGCTATTTCATTAATTTATTTACATTTAGTTCAAGTTGACTATATGGTAAATTTGTAGATAAAACAAATTCGCAAAAAAATAACTTGCCAAAATCACAAATACACATGGAATAACATAAAAGAAAAATTCTTTTCAAATACAACTAATGTAAAAACTTCAGCGCTGTTGTGACATGTGGCTGTTCAGAGATATTCCATTTTCAGATTACAAAACACTACACAAATCACCGTCTCAGTAAAAAACGTCAGACCAAAAATCAAGATAAGGACAACGCGGAAGACAAGAACGAATATATTGTGAATATACTCGTACCACAGATCAAATTATTATAAATACCAAACCAACAGTTGAAACTTTCAAAGAAAAGAGATGGTTGAGTGAGAGAGAGAGTTCAAAAATCAGAGAAATATTTTAGAATCTTAAATCCTATCATGTGTTCAAATAACTTCCATAAGGAAATAACATTCTAAAAAGTTGAATAAGTACATGCAAATATACACCCACTTAAAAAACCAATGTCTCGGTCTCTCATATCGTGTTTTATAGTAATACTTAAACCCAAACTATACACACAAAAAATGCAAGTATGTTTGAAAAGGAGAGTTTAAAAAACTACAATAACTGACTGTTATGATATAGTTTTTAGATCGCAGCAGTGCAGTGTTCACTCATGCGCCCGCATTCAAAATATTCGTGCGACTGAATAACTGACTGACTAAGTAAATGAAGTATATTAAATATGTGACTCCTTAGCTTGCTTGCGGATTTTCTTTTGCCAAATCCATTTGCAATTGTCAATCGTTAAACCAGTCAGAAGACATGTATGCATACATCGTTAACGTTGAGACATGACGATATGATACGTACCGCACAACGTACTTCTCTACTTACATGTAAACTGTTGGAAAGAAAACAAGTATCAACATCATATTTACTTTTTTAAACATTTTCATATCTGTAATCATGATAATAATACATATAACCAAACAATATCACCATCTGCATATTATCCAGATGCAGACGAAGAAAATCTGTTTACCGTATTATTTGTTTAGTAAAAATGTATAAACGATCTAAGCCACGATTTCACCACGAGTCAAACATACATTTATATACATAGTTGGAAATACGACAGAATATAAATGTATAATATATAATGATATGGTATTTGGTATGCATTCAAAATTATGCTGTACTACAAAGGAATTATGGCCAAATAATATATACCTATAAAGAATATTTTGAAATACTTTATTTCGTCTAAGGCACATATAGGGATTAATAGTCTGCTTAACCAGACATATTAAAACGGTTTTAAGACACAAATAGTAGGTGTTTTTAACATTATCCCATTTTTATCACGGTTATTGTGTCATAATCCAGCAACCATTACTAGTAGAGGGTTATATTGTGGTTCATGACGACGCAGACAGCACTGACATTTTTCTAATACTCTGGGTGGAAATAAAAGCATGCTCTAAGTATTATACCTTGAATTTTTTACAAGAACAGGACACAAAAAGTCTATTTTATGAAGTCATAATAATAAAAGTCATGGAATATATTTATGTGAAGAAGCACACTCAAAAAAGTAACATGTAAAGCTCTCAAGTTTACAAAAAGTGGAAATATGTATTTCTACAGAGTTTAAAAAAACCTCATCTGATAAAAATCAGCTTCCAAGTAGGTAATAGATAAAAGTAGTGCAAACAAAATTATTGTTTCGTAAGATTTTCTTTTGACCAACCATTTCAATTACCGCAGCTACTCATGTCAATTACTATAGTACGTGTTAACGTTTTTGTTTAACAGTACATTATACGGTTTCGGGTTTTTGATCTTGTTTCCTTACAATCCTGTCTTAGCTTTATGAACTGCATTGGATTCTACATCTAGTTTCACTCAGAATGATGAAGTCAAGAAATCTATGCTTGAATTTGTATCAACTGAATAAAAATTTAAACTATCATCGTCGGACAAACACTAAAATACAATAAGTATTCCCATAAAAAAGCTTGCGCTACTTAATAAAACGATCATGTAAATTTATCCCATAATGTCAATTACATTTTTCTCTAGTAAGTAAAATACATCTATACAGACATAAAACAGACACAATCACATATTCGAGCCGAATGTAAAATAATAATCTATATTGATAAACCTTGTTTTGAAAACTTAATTCCCATAAATATTTTCCCCGAAATGCTAGCTGCCTGATTCACGCATGTTCATTTCGTATAATGGGGAGATCGGCAGTTACATAGATTATAAATAAATAATTTTGCATACCTTTAGTAGATTATTTAGTGCATGAACATGCGACTATCTATGTTCTTAACAAAAGTTATTTGTTTAGAATTCAAACAGATTTATTTCTATACAAAAACATTGCGCATGGGTGCATTTTTATATGATTATATCCATCGACACGCACATACAAAATAGCGTGCAATAATTTGACATTACACATCGCATATAAAATATAAACTGAACGCAAAATTATAAGAGCTTTCAAATGTAAAACAAGTTCCAAAAATATCTACTCTGTTTTTTTGCAACATTATCATACCATGGCACATTCACTGGCTTTGCTATCTTACTAACAATCTTTAGTTCAGCAACATAAAAATGAGATATATCTACACTTTAAAACTGAAAAATGTTCTTCTGTTTACGCAACTCATCGCTTGAAAAATATATAGAAACATAAAAAGCAACCACACATTCAAACATCACATTAAACTAAACCTTTTTACTCCCACTTGATGCTAAAGTGTGCGTTTGTGTGCATCCACTTTATATCAGACTCTACGTAATAAAATGACGACTTCGTGGTCCATTGAGAGAGAAAAAGGTAAGAAGTAATAGAAGTCAAGAAGTTAAACTAAGTAATAAAATACGACACTGTCTAGTACTATCATCTCAGATCTCATATCATGAACAGCTTTTAGCTAGCTACCTATGCAATTTAGTAAAAATATGTTTAAGAAGACGAGAGCAAAAACGCGACTCTCTTATAGCCATATAGTCATGAGCAAATAATAAAATTACTTTCGCGATTGTTCGTTCGAAGTGGCACGACTAAAGTGGAAAGCAAATATCCAATATTACATACTGTGTTTACAGATATTTAACAAGAACATTCAGCAATGTAATTATTATTAATGAAGTAAGCAATATAATAATACAAACAAAGAGTTTGAAGTATTCCACTAAATCATTTTTGAGAAAAGAAACAGTCTAATGGATCAACCTTTGAGAGATGAATGATGAAAAGATGAAGAAGAAGTTCTTTTTTGAAATGAATAGCAAACATCGAAGAACTATAAAAGTACAATGGAAAATGTGATAACATGTAATTCTGATGAAGAAAGAAAGAAACAAGGATGTGAACTTGTTGATTTGACTAACATGGTCATAATTTACTAGTGCGTCACCTCGCACGTGAACTGCTATATTTTGTGTACTGTTGTGAAAATATACAAAGCACATTTTTCTTAAGAATTTAAGTCTGCGTTGTTAACAGAGTAAATGACTTTCTTTTACAGTACTTACTAATTTAAAACATAATGTTCTTAGTGCTGTATCCAGTGATTTATGCCAAGAAAATTTAAAAAAATAAATTCACCACGAGAAGTATACAAGTAGTAAGTATGGTACTTGTAGAATAATTTAAAAAAGCAAAATACTGTCATGTGCTTTTTAAATGTATTTCAATTAAATAATATTTTCAAATTCGTTAAAAATAAATTGTTAAATTCATAAATTGAAATTTCTTTCCACTTTGAAACTAAAAAAGAAAACGAGTGGAAGAATTAGTGTCAGATCTTGAAAGTTTATCTTAAGTTTTTTCATTGTCTGAGTGGAGATGATGACTATAAATACAAGCTTACATGGGTATTAACTCATAAATATTATCTCGACCACCCGGAGACATAATCCGATAGATTTATACACATACATTTTCAACGAAGCAATAATTTTTACCGTCCCACACTACTCATACTTGAAGTATTTTTCCTCGTTATATACTATTTATTGGATTGAAATTTTAAAAATTGAAACAGAGCAACTGATGTTCGGATTTTGAATTCCACATTGCCACGATGTTAAATTGTCACGTCCCATAACTGCTGTTAGTCCTTAATGAATAATCAATGCATAATAAATTACATCAAAAGACCATTTTTCAATTAGCCAAAACTAGAAGAATTAGCTAAAAAGATCTACGCATTTTACATCTTTGGAACAAAGTGAATCTGAATCTGAAATACAACAAGTGTGAAGAGTTCAAAATACAGGCCAATAAACACAAAGTAAGTTAGAAATAGAAGCAATTGCGTTGGAACGTACGGACAGACAAACAATTAATATTATAACGTCTCAACTGCATGCTACAACGCTAGCAAAGATTTGAATGGGAAGAAACGAATTCTGCTGTTCATTTCCAAATCCCAATAAACCTTCCAACCAACGATGACTCCGAGAGAGAACCAACCAATTATGTGGATACTAGATACTTCGGGTAACTTGGAATGAAATGGAATTACGCGTAGTTTTTTAGTCTGAACTTCAAAGATTTAAGATAAATGAAGACATTAGAAAAGGAATGCATAGGAATAATGCAAATTAGTGGAAAGTCATAAGGCTAACAGACACTCTTACAATATGTAATCCAATATATTTTACGGCCATTACACACCCTGGCTTTGCCTCCTTCTAGTACAAAAATACTTTTCAGCTTCTGTTGGTAAGCATGCAAATTTTGTGTAAAAATGTCAAGAATTATGGGAACTATAAATGACACAATTATCTCTAATCTCTTCGTTTTGCCGGTAATATTGTAATGTAATCATCCTTTTATGGTGTTACTTTGATAATCCCTTTCTACTACATATAATACTAGTGCCTTTAGTGTATCATCGTTTTGGGAAAAAGTGAGAAAAGTGGAGACGAGAGAATGATATATAGCATCACCAACAAATTGAACGAATCCTCTTTATATAACCAGCTACCAGCTTCCTTTTAGCACACGCGAAATAACATGAACATTTCACGTCAAACCAGTATTTTCCATTGTTTACCCTTTCTTACAAGAGTATTTTTCTCGCTGTCAACTATAAACGTGCTCGTATAACATGCATCCATAAAAAGAAGACATTATTGTGTATAAGTCAGTGTACGAATACTTTATCCTTTTCTTGCAGATTAGTAGTAGATATTTTGGTTTTACTTGATGTATGTGTGTGTGTGACTGATTCTTTTAAAAAGGAAACTTACAACTTTACAAGTAATGCGATAGTAGTTTATAACGTACTATTCTAGGACTAATCAACCACTAAATCAGTATATTCAATTAAGCCCCAAAAACGGAACCACGACATGTCTCTATTGTGATTGTGGTTGGTTGGTTGTTGTTGTGTTGTTGGTACTGCTTGTACTCTTATTCTGTTAGTTATTCAGGCTTTGATTTTGAAATGTACACATGTAACATGAATCCCTTTTTATAAAGTCAAAGCCAAAAGAGTAAACTAAAATGTATTCAAGAGTGAAATACAATATTTACATCGTTTACTCAGTACTTGTAACGTAACTAAAGGTGGGAGGAAATGCGGAAACAACAAAACAGCCAACAACATGGGTTGATTTTTAAAGTATGGACTTTGTTCATTAGTCGTTTATTGAACATATATTTTCAATCTGTTTAACATGGAGTTCTCTGCTGCTTCTGGACAGTTTGTTTGATTTTCACATTAAAAGTATAAGTATTATGATTCATGAGCATGCGGTACATTTTGTTTTATACACAAACAAACATTAAAACGGTGATTACAAAAGTTTCCAGTTGCTTAAATTACAAAACAGATAAACAAGATTTGTACTGTTTTATTTCTATCCGTTAATGACATATGTTGTAAGTTGTATTTACAAGAATGTTTTCAGTCAATTAAGATCCACTTACAGTTTTTGTATTTGTTCAAATTTCCTTAAGAGAAAAACAATCAAGCACTTGACATTTTTTATACTCCTAGTTTTCCTTCAGGATATACTGCTCACGGTTAATAATGCATCGATTATAAAGCAATATCACAAACAGAGCTGAAATATGCATTAGTATAGTGACTGATTAGTCAAGTATAAGATTAGCATTCTTTTACATACATATTTGTATGTATAAAAACTTAACATTTTTATTTCAAAATTCAAGTAGAATTTTGACATGAAAATGCCTTAGAAAGCGGAGCCTATATTTTTATCGCACTTCCTGAAAGTTGACTGCACCAGATGACAAAAGAATTTCTTGTGTCGTGCGCTTCTGATTGAAAATTATGTAATTTTAAAGATTCTCTTGCGATATTCTCTCCAAAAATCTATAGATGTTTGCATTATTTCCTAACTTAACTGTAAGACCACATTTTCCTAGTATTCATGCGACTAATCAGCAACAGAAACAAAGTCACGGTGCAATGTGATATTTCTATTTTGGAAATTCAAGTTCATTCGAAGCGTGTCTAAGCTAAATGTGCGTGAAAAATCTGGAAAAGTTGATCAACTCTTTCTACATCTCTGCATTCTACTCTACTACACATTTTACAAAGCATAATGTATCGCATCTCATTGTCTAGTCTTGCACCTTCTACTGTTATTTCCGACATGCGTAGATTCTAATCTAAATCAAACCATTCATTCTTTTTCTTTTCAAAAGAAACTTCAAAGTTTCATTTTACAATGCAATTGTACTTTTCTACCAATTCTAGATACAAAAGAATCTTCACAAGTTCTAGGTTTCTGCTACAAAAACAGGATAAAAAACGCAACATAATCACTGAGTGAAGAATGCAATGATGTCACTGTCAACTTTGACGGAGAGAAAAGGTAAAGGAGAAATGAGATTTCATCTGTCACTCCTAAACATTTTCCTATAATGGAAATTACATGGAGGAATCCTAACAGTTTTATCATCCTTTTGCTCACGAACAACATATTTTCTGCTTTTCTAATATACACGTAAGTTCAAAAGTATGTATTTGTGTCTTTTATAATATGTGGGTATGTATGTATATTTACATATAATTGATGCACAAAATTACTTCTTTTTGCTCTCATACCGTCTAGACTAGAAAAACGATCGGCAGATTTATATTTCCTTTTAAGTCAGTCAGCCACATGGCCAAGTTCCCAATCTTTGACACCTCATTTACACCAGTAATTACATTCAAAAAGAGAAATTTCCCAAAAATGTTTAGTTCTATTAAAAATTAACACGTTTAGCGCCAAATTCAACATAAAGTTGCCGATATGAACGGTACATTTGAGGCAAACTCATTTGCATGCCACCATAATGGTTTTCTAGCTTCAAAGAATCATCTAAAATATCGAAAACCAAACAAGGCTACAGTTTATTCGTTAATTTCAGTGCTAGTTGATTTTAGAACTGTTTTTAAAACGATTCAATGTCAACAGCCTAAAGCATCACTTGCTACCTGTTTTAAATATTGCATGAATTTTGAACTTAGTGTTATTGCACCTATCGTGATTAGTGGAAATGTTCTAGCTAGTTTGAGCACCATTTAAACAAAACCAAAATTGGAGCAAGCTGAGTATTATTTGACATATTGGGCTCATTACTAAAATGTCATAATGGACTAATCAAACCAATTGCTGTTTTCTATAAGCCTTTATTGCTCTCCATATAAAACTACAAGTCTGAAGTAGTTAGCAATGTAACAATATTTGTGCAAAGTGCCACATTGATAAACATCATTTGGAGAAGTCAACCGAAACTTTCAATCGCATAGAAAATCAAGTGCTGTGCGAAATACACATTTGCAAGTACAATGTGAGCATAATCGTTTTCATGATCAGTTGGTGCCCATTATTAGCATTTTGACCCCATTCAGAATAACGAAAAGGCTTATTGCTTCTCATCTTATTATGTCGACAGAATCTCACCTGGTGAAGAGCTATTCTGCAAGTTAAGGACAATTATACGTCTAGTTTGCCGAAACGTAGCTTTACTGAGATCAAAATTGCCTTGTGAAAAAGTCAAGCAGAGACAAAGAAAGCATTAGCGCATGAAATCGTCAATGCAAATGATTTTCATGAATGTGCAATGCATGTACAATGTACATTCCCTATTGTTTTCACTTCAATAGTTGAAGTTAATTTATACAAACAAATCACGCAGTCTCGATACTCAAAGCTCATTGCAAAGGCAGTATATATGTTCGAGTAATTTGAATCGTTGTGAATATGAAAATGATATTTTTATTTATCTGAATATAATTAAGCAGGATATTTTATGATGAGGATATGTTCAAATTCAAGCAAAGTTCGCTGTAGTTATTGAAATTGCAAAACATGTAGACACTAACTTGAAATAGAACGTGAAAAGTGAAGATGATTATAACGCTATGAATATCTTAAATCAAATATTGTAATTCAAGCAAAACAGGCAGGGTGGTATAATGGATTACAAAATGTGTCATGATTTGCTAAAAACTCATTAAACATGCATGAATTTTTTATTGTTCGTCGCTTCTCTTGCGTTTCTCAGGGGAGGCCAAGATTGTTATATAATATGTATATAATATTCTTAAAATGCTTCCCAGGGCAGCCGCGGTACGACAGAGAATATCAGTAATCATGCTGAATAAGATACTTTGTTTCAATTTAATATGCACATGAAAAGGGTCAATCATTGAGGTAGAGTTAAAAATCAACAAAAACTCATGTTAGTTCTTCATTTTACAAAAACTAAACGAGGAATGTCATGTAGAAATCAGCATGAGTTTAAGTCACTTATGATTAGCAAGTATGAAATTTATCATGGATAAAAAAGGTGCGTGCATGGTTTTCATATTCCATTAATCAATTTGTATGCATTCACTAACACAAAGAAATTTGCGCTACATGAATCACTTCTGATACAGCATATTAAGTAAAGTAACCTCATGCTTTAAATGTTTTTTTTCATGAATTGTCAACTTTACATTCAGAGGATGACTTCACAAAGTAATAAAATTAGGTTCATTCCAACGATCAATTACCAAAGGTATAATATAGAAGTGTTCTAAAAGCTCCTGGGTACGCATTCGCAAAAACAACTTGTATTTCGCACATTAGCGGCATTGCTTCTAAAATGAGAAAGTCATACATTTCCTTGGATCATGCATGCCAATCGACAGGTGCCAAGCTGCAAAGTAAAATGTGTTCATAATTTTCGTGATCCTCAATTTAAGACGAAAGCCAGTAAGTTTCTGACTTTATACCTATGTGTTTGGTTTATCTATGTAAATGTTTATTGATCTCCAACAGAGAAAATATCAGGTCTAGCAAGTTACTTTGAATCTTCCATCACGCAACTAACAAGAAAACGGCAATAACCAACAGGCATATCACTACTAGCTCCAACTAGCTCCACACGGAACATTACAACACATGAAATCTGCAGTTTCACTTCGAACAAAATCACGGCTGCTACCTGCCAATTTACCTTTTCAACAAGCCATAAAATACTTGACTCGTTATAAACCCCCCACCCTTTTCTTTCATGCTGTGAGTTGATGAGCTTCGATCACAATGAATTATTTTACTTTTAATGTTTACGATTGATGACAAACTCCAATCTTTGTCCGATTAGCAGATAATACTGATTTAAAAACAAAGCAGTGATATTCAAAGTATTAATCACAAGGTTATCCCTATCTCCATACGCGAAAGCTTAATTTAATCAATGTCCACTCTGGATTTGGTATGCATTTTGTTATATTATATGCTTGTGCTACATTGAAATACCAAAAGTTTGGCATGACAGGTGAACACCGAGATTGTGCATTGCAGTGTCACCAATTCTAGTATCAACCATCTAGGGTACCAACTATGAACAAAAGCAAACTTTTTAAATCGTTTACTCCTTTTATAGTGTTTTACAAAGTTGGGACTGGGAGTGATGCTTTGCTCAATGACCTCGTGTTGTCCGCTACTGAAGGTCTTTTAGATAATTTTACATAAACTGATTTGTTTTTAAGTGCAATAAAATAGCTCGAATAAAAAAACGAAATTTAACTTGGACTAACCAAGTTAAAACTGACCAACAATTATTGGCAGTCATTACTCCACTTTCTAGCTTTTGCTACCTTTCCAGTAAAAAAGTATAAATTCATAATATTTTTACGGGAAAATTACAAATGTACTCTCACTTTCAACGTTCTGTGAGTTCCTTATTAATTGAATCATGAGTAAAATTAATTGATTTTGACATTGATGCATGGTCATAAATTAATATAATATCTAGGTCACATCAACTTTCACAGCATAAAATTACCCTAAGTTTGACTGAATATTGACTCGCTTTACGGGTTCCGACGATTCTTTCAACCCCCCAAAAAAACTACAATAAAATCTAATCTAATATAAAAACTTGCAGGGAGGAAGTGTAAACTTACACACGTCGCATTCTGCGTAAGTGCCTACATATTTATTTCCTGAGTAAATACAGCAAGAAATCATGAACTCCTGAATTGATTTTCAAGACATTTGCTCTTTACATATAACACGTGTACGGTGTAATAGTTCGATGTTCGATGTTCTAAATTACATGATGGCAAATTCGTTTGCAATTTAATTACTCTTTATCATCAGCCAAAGATCATTCTCCTCAAAATCAAACAACTTCTTAAGGAACTAGATCCATTTATCTATAGAAAAAATTAAATCCCACAAAATAATGATTAGATGATCTAAAGAGGACTTGAACTATTCAGGTTTGTGGTATACGCCTAACTCAATAACAAAAGTATCAATAACGAGATCCCAAACAAAGAAAAGTTAAAAATTCAATAATAACAGATTGATCTCCTTGAAAAAGTTTTCAAAGGCATCCCTTTAGCACTGCATTCATAATTCATCAAAAAAAAAATATTTTGCACAAACTTGTCTACACCAGACCAGATTAAGTATAATAAATTTCTTTATGAATATAACATATTTTCTCTTATTCAATCTATGTACATTTACATTAATATATTATGTACTAGTACTATGGATGCCAACTCCATTAATTCTGTAGTTTGTTGTTTTTCTAACGATAGTTAACACCGTAAAACGGCAGGAATATGAGACAATAAAGCCAGTGGAAAGGGGAAAAGAAGACGAGACGAGACACATTATCACACAAACAAAAGCAGTCAAGTATAAAACAGGAGGAAAGCAATTCAAGTCGTGTTTGGCTAAAACTACTGCTGCAACAATGTAATAATGAATGTGACAAGTTCATTTACAAAATCTGTATCATGAATTGCAAATACATTCATATCATCACCAAAAACATGAACTCCGCCTACTCAAATACCTCGAGCGATATGTACTTTTTATCAGAAGTTATCTTTATATGCAGGATACGTGCAGTTACAGTGGAGACAGCTGAAATAGTGTTGTTTGGTACCGCCGCCAAAAAAAAACTCGTACCTGATTTGCTATACTCGTCACGGTCGAGTGAGCAATAACAAAAGGACCCTAGATCAAAGAACGCAGAAAGTAAACTTTAAGCCAACACACACTAGAAATTTTCTCAGTATATCAGTTTTGCAAAGGAGTTTCGCAAGTCACCCCATTTTGGTAGTCATCATGAACACATCGCATACCATAAAATTTTTGGTGTTCATTCTCTTTTTAGAGGTGGCTTGCCCTTTCATATTCCGAGATTCTTCATCAGAAAATACCAACACGAACACAGTGACCCGGCAAGTATTGAAAAAACAAAACCCTCATCAACAAATTGTTTTTCCTGTTAGTACAGCCACCGCACCAAATAGTACTTTCACAGTGAAAGTAATACACAATTTTATAAGTGCTCCTCTCAGATTGAGAGCAACCACTGTGCCTTCTATAGAAGTTGCTACGAAATCTCTGAATTCAACGATACAAGAGAATCCCTTTATTGCCCTTTCAAATTTAACTGAAGCAAGATTATTTAACAGAACAGTGGAGAATAACACTGAATCAGACAGTATTGTAATTGAAAACACTGAATCTGATAGATGTCCAACAGTGCATGATCAACAGGCACCAAAAAAGAAAAGTTACTTGTCTGATGAATATATAAGGTAAACATCAGTCAAGGATGATATACTGATTCTACCATAATAATAAGTCTTCAATTTACATGCGTTCGCGAGTACAAAGGCTTTCTATTTTTGCATTTTTCAAGGGCTATACAAATACAATACTTTCACGATTGATAGATCACGGTATTTTTTTATTTACAGATCGAAACTTTGTTCAAACATAAACTCTTCAATTTCAAGGGAATACCGTTTTGACCTGGATGCGAAAGTATGCTCTCCAGTTGGGAAACAGTCCCACTGTGGGAAAAATATGATTTTCTACAGCCACTCTGGGAATGTCCTGTATGGCCACTGTGACTGTGACCATTCGCATCAAATACCATTAATCTACCATCCAGAAACAAAAAGGTGTTATTTCATGTACCAGCAGGTTAGAACTATATACATTAGTAACGATATACATTAATGTAAATATAATTGCACTATAGCATTCAAACAAAAAGAACCACAACCTAAATAGCCGGATACGAATATTACGAATGCGTATTTATGCATGTTGAATTCATTATTAGTCACACAACAGTGTGAACTTTTAAAACTAAAATATCCAAGTGGTCGATTCTACGTTCGTATTATTTTATCTTGGCATTGAAAAGTAAAGCAACCTGGAAAACATGTTTGCTAAAACATGGTAATGTTAATTTAACGAGATATTTTAATCCAACCAATAAAATGTTTTACTTTGTGCTCAATAGGGACACTGTGGGAAGGAAGAGTGGCTAGAAATGTCTAAAGGAAATAAAACAGCCATTTGCACATCAAATAAATGCTACAATTTTGGACGAAGTTCTAAATTCGGAGCACCTCCATTAGCTGCAAGAGATATGCCACCGGAATACGTGCCTTTGGGAGGAAATGGTCCTTGCGTGAGGCTTAATCAATCCAGCAAGCAATATTGCAAAAATGAAGAACACATAGTGGCTTTCCGGTGGCCCTTAGAATTCTATCCAAGCTGTGGGCCACCTCTTGGTGTGGCCGGACGATTTCTGGGAGACGTATCTTCATTAGAGTGCAGCCCAGGGTCTTACCTAAATGTAATTGGAACTTGCGAGCCGGACTGGGATTTCGACTGATTAAATATTTAAAAGGCCAAAATTCATGTTTGCATGACATATATGTAACTATTTCTGCTTCATGTGAATATTTAGTAAATTTTCATGTTGTAGATTGTCCTAATGTAAAAAAAACAATTTACATACACAGATGCATCGAAAACTCAAATCTTTGAGAACTAATTTAATCATTCATGCTTTTTTGAACGTTCGTGTTTCACAAAAATGTCATAACAAGTTGTGAGAACATATGCATAAAATTTGTCATAGACTGCAGACTTATTGCATACATTATAATGTTCATACATTGCATGCAGAAATATGCACATGGCTGAAAAATCAGGGCCAAATCATGTGTTCCAATTACATATTTAGTCTACTCCCAGGAGTTTTTTCATAATCATTCTCATTCTCATGCTATAAGTTACTTAAGTATAAAATAAATAATTGGGACATTATGGATCCCATCAGATATACTCGAAAAAACTAGGTGGAAATTTTTTAATTTTATTCTAAGCTTCCTTGCGACGATTTCTCTTCTTTAAAACGAATTTCTTCGTTTGGGAGACAATTGATAAGCAAAAGATTACATAGAGTTTATAGCAGAAATTTGCAACCTTAGCATAGAATAAACTTAATAGAAAGTGTTCAGAATTAGAGACAACTTATCAGCAAAAATTGTCACTTTAAGTGTTTTCTTCTTGCTTTCTCCGAAATGGATGTGGAGAGTAGTACAACTGAACAAAGCTGTTGCTGCAGAGCTAAGTTTTGTTGGTGGGAGCCACCAAAGGAAAGTTTGCCATTAGTCTTTTGTAGAGACACCAGCCTTCACGGCTTAAAATATATATCACAACCACAGAGGCACATTACGGAAAGGTAATGTTTTAAAAAACGTAACAAAATAGGATCAGCGTGAAGAATAGTTTCAAGAGAGAAAGAAAAGTTAAATCAAAGAATGTATCTCCAGAACTTATACTGGTGTATATACAAATTTAGAAAGTGCTCTTTTACAAAGCCTATAAGAACTGATTTATGAAAATTCTCATTTTAATTTTTTCATTTAAAAATTAATTGATTGATCGTTTCTTCAAAAGGCTTTTCTGATCTTTCAGACTTTTCTGGCTCTTTGCTTTTCTCATCGGAATGTCAGCTGCAGTATATCTTATAAGTGACGCATGGCGAAAGTACCAGCAAAATCCCGTCATTGTTTCCTTCCAACGTATGTTATAACTTGTCAATTGCTCATACATACGTATTCAACTTTCAGTATTGCATTTTTAACAAAAAAATCACAGAATTCCAGAGACTTTAGAAATTTCTTATTAAAGCTCCTTGCAGGATTCAATGCAAGACTTTAAAATATGAAATTTATTTGTTTTTATATGTATTTTCGTTTTACCACTTTACGATTCCTGTGCTGTCTAATACTTCTTTTTCGAGGTCATTATCTTGCATTGTCGCATAAACTCATATTATATTTTAAAATAATAAGTTTACAATTACTTCACGGTGTCTTAAACTCTTGCATTGCTACTGAAAGTTTTTCGCCCGCATTACATGCATTGAAAATTTGTAAGTCGGCAATAACCGTTTTAAAACCTTTTTAGCCGTTGAAACAACTATAGATCAGATTCCATTCCCTGCTGTGACCATATGTACGTCATACGAATCTTAACTTCCTGTATAGCTTCACACTAGCCGTCAGTGACGGAAAGCATATTTATGAATTAACAGCTTGTATTTTGGCAAAACAGGCAATATGAACAAAGTAACCAAGTCGAAGGCAGAGGACTACATATAGTAAGTTGTATAAAAATTTTCTTGCTGATAATAACATGCACTGAAATAGATGAGCACCATGAAGAGATGCAGTATCATCATTTAGTGCTATTTGATGATGTCTGAGAATATTAATTAATATTAATAGCAAGGCACGACATGTGGATTTGGCAAACTCATCTGCACTCGCTGCTCTGTCTAATCTTTATTTTCTTGATCACGTCTGTTCAACATCAAAAAGCTTCAGCAAGAGCTTCAAGTATTCTTCGAACGTGGGTGCAGTAGAGCAAGAACTATTGGATTTGACAAAGGAACTAGAAGATGCCTTGGATGGTTCTGTGGAACAGTTCTTGAGAGACGTAAAATTTCTGTTTTCCTTTATTTGCAAAAAAACATGCGTATTTTTATGTGTTTTAGAATTCCGTCCAAGAGGAAATGTGCATACGGAATATGCTAATTTAAAAAAAAATTGTCCACTAATCGTTAAGTAGATATAATATTTTCTCTTTGTTTACTGCTAGTCGTCTCAAGTGTGCTCAGAAATGATAAAGCTTTGTCTATGGAAAGGGGAACCTCGAGATTGCACTGAACTTTTTCGTCCGATTGAAACAGATTTTGGCAAATGTACGTGACATCATAATCTCATATTATTCAAAATAAAAACGCTTACCTTCGAAATAGGCAGCACTGTTAGCGTCTCTAGTCTCTACTCATTCTCATTATAAATGAAGCATAAATCACACACGTTCTTGAATTTGATTAATTGCATACAAAGGATTCAAGTGTCAGCACAACAAAAGTATTTTTCTCTTACAACCAAATATTTCTATGTATATAGGCTGTACTTTTAACATGATTCCAACATCCTTACTTCATCGCTTTACCAACGACTCTCGAGATGACCCAATGGAAGTGGAAAAATGGTCACTTTGGGATCAGGTTGAAGATTGGGGATTCCCTGGTGTTCCAGAAGATTTTGAGTACCCAAAGCGTCAACTAAAAGCTGGAAAGACATCTGGTTTAAGCATCTTGATGGATCCTGATCTACAAGAGTATTTTTGTGGTGAGTATAGCTGGAAACAAGATTGTTTGATGAGATTTTGTAAGTAAATGACAAATGTATGCAGTATGACGTACGCAATCAATAAGCACGGAACTAAAAATGGAAAATTTTTGGAGCGAGCTTTTGCACACCAAATATATATGTATATGTCAAGTGTTAATGCGCAAATATTTCATTTCATTTTATCATGTGTAATATGTATGTTGTGAGATAAATAGTTTAAAACAAATTACTCAAAGAGGCTCATAACATGACTGGTGAACGAACTACTAGCAAGTTACTTTCATCACTTTTTCTTTTTGCATGTAGCTAATTCTGACAGCAAAGGATTCAGGGTAAGTTGAGAATGCTTCATGTTTTAATGAACATAAATATGGCTCATTAATTAAAATCAAACATCGAAATTCTCTGATAGATATCAGTACACCAGCCTATGGATTTTCCGCATGTTTTGGATTATGGCCACGCGATCGAGGTTATTAGAGCATATAAAAAAATCAAACTCGCTTTCTTTTTACCATTATATTAGTCACATGTCAAGCAAAAACTACTTCATTTAGCCTGATACAGAAACATATGTTGCAGTCCGAGCCGAAATCAATATGGCAGGAGCAGGTCTCCATCGGGTTCCTTTGGTATGCAAAAAAAAAGTTAAATTATTGAAAGTGTATCAAAGTTTGATCTTAGGATAACTTTTAAAAGTAGATGGTTTTCGGAGGTTCTAACTTCTAACAAAGATACATATATTTGCATTCCATTACGAACCCAGGATGAGATGTCTAAATTGTCAATCTATTTAAAACCATTAAAATTATTTCAAGGCTCTATCGATAACTATTGTATTTCATATAGCCCCTGATATGAAGACTCCGTGAACGAGTCGAATTATCATAATATAAAACAAGCGTCGACTGCTTCGCTAACTGAGCGTGAGCACTCTTAACCCTTTCTTTTTTATCTAGCTCTGACTTTTGTGCTTTG
>JAQFXM010000278.1:0-57715 GCA_034693345.1 Entomobrya multifasciata
CTGGCCGTCCCTGGCCCTTTATTTTATCATTTTTGCTCGGTCTATCATGTTTTTTCCCAAATGCTAGTTTTTCGAAACATAATAATATTCAATGTTCTTCACCCCAAGGCGTAATCGTACAAGTGCTCACAAATACAAGCAAACACAAAATGAATGAATATGATATGAGAAACTTGCAAGCTGAGAGCTTGCTAGTGTAACAAGGTAAGATGAAAAACAACATTCTACAATTTGTTACACTGCATACACCCACGACCCACGACTAATCACATGGTTCATTTAACCTTCTGTTTTCTACTCATCGCTAGTTTAATCAGATGATCCTTTTAAAAGTCGATTCCAGTAAACACACCTGCTTTAACAGCGACCATAAAGACATGGCTTACACATGGATAATTTGATGATCATGATCATATCTAGGCTCTAGGCCCGGGCCCTAGGCTGAGTTACTTGTTAGCACTAGCACCAAGTTAGTGCGAAATCGGCCCTCTTACAATACGACTATGTCATTTTCATATATGTTGTTCCAATGTCTAACCTTCCATTGTAATTCATCTACGTTTACTAAAATAGCAACACTACTATGATCATGCTATTCAAGATTTTATGATGTACTTATGTATGACATGTCAACACTTTTAAATTATTACGATTTGAGAATCCAAACAAAACAAGAATTTCAATTCCTGTAATAAAAATGGCGATTGGAACTCACTACGCTACGGTACTTGAAAATCTTGAAAAGAGGAATTAAATTTTTTTACTTACTACTCATAATCCACAGGATTCAAAAACACTAATTTAAATTTCAGGTATATGTACATTTTGTCTATTTTGCAAGTTGTTTATTCACTGTCAACTTCAGATTGCGACTGACCGATAAAAATGTTTTCATGCATTTTAGCATAGCATTGACTTAGTGTTAGACTGACTGATTGATGAGGAGACGTTCTGTTTTGTTGTATGCTTGAACGAAAGACTTCGTATGAAGTTATCACACTCGCACCGGCTAAAACTAATACTACGCAAAACTAAATATGAACATTATATTTAAATGATAAATGAGAAATTTAGTTAATACAAATTTTCTAAGAAACTATGATTCAAAACGAAAAAAAGGTAATCCGTGTCTATAAATCTTACTTACATTCGCAGTTTTTTAACAATTTTATCCAATTTTGTTCTGAATCTTAGTGCGTTTTATGTTAAGACTTCTGATTTTACACTTTTAAAGTACGCTTATAACGTAATAAGGAGGGAGACAGGCTGTAGTCTGCAAATGTGCAGTATCCAGAGTAGCTAATTAATGTACACTGTTAGCTCACTGTGAATGAAATGAAATGTTTACGATGAAAAAATGACACCACGACGACGACGACGGAACTCAACAACAACAACAATCCAGCAAGTTGCTCTTTTGCAGATAGATGTTTTTGTTGTTCAGAGGAAAATTACCAACACAAGGCAATATCCTAACATGCATAGTCGTCAGGCGTCACATTAGCACCAATCGCCGCAAGCACTATTTCATCAAATAGCAAGTAAATCAGAGATGTTTGCATAACTATTATTTGCGATTTGGATGTTTGCTGTTATGATGTGGTGCCGCATTGCATTGCACAGTATATTGCTTAGGTATACCTCAAATCTCGATCTCATGGTTTTCAAAGTTTAGTCTCCCACAGCGTTGCAATGGAATGGATGGAATATGAAGTTGCTGGATAGAAGTGAGTAAAGCAAAGTGAAGGACTAGAGAGGAGCATGTTATTATGTAACATGTGGTCCATCCATGATCACTATATTATGGACCAATATTAATATGAATCATGAATGCTTTGCATGTTTTATGTGATAATCAATAATAACAGCAATGAAAAATTATAGCATGGACTGTTGACTGTTGGATGACATTTTCTAGACGCTAAATGAAAATGATTTTGAATTGAACTGCAGCACAGAGTTCAATTATAATCCATAATAAAAATTTCTAACAGATAGTCGAGGATCAGAAGCTGAATTAAGCTTCTTTTTTGCTTTAATAATATCACGAATTAATATTTTCAACAGTGATTTTACCCATAAAATTTGTGCTAGTTTGCAGTTTTCTACACTGATGATGAAATGCTGGTTTGGTTACGAGAGTGACTTATAGGGAACACTACACTTTATGTTTTTGAAGAAAAAAAACTAATCAGAGCCAATTATATTTAATAGGTTATCTAGATTAGATATCTTCACAAGGCAAAAAAATGTGACACAATTAATATATTTTTGCGAGTAGCCTTTGTTACTATATGTGCTTGCCCCCTTCAACTATTTATCACTATCTCACGTCATCTTGCAAGTTTTGCAACTGATTTCCTTCAAAAGTTGCTTCTTCTGGATGCAGACAAGAGCTACAATACAATAATTAGCATATCTCAGATTCCTTGAATATTTTACACTACGTCTAGTTCTCCATTTCCTCCAAGTTCTGAGCAATTAAAACTCGAAAATTGCAAACTTAAAATATAACAAATATTAGTTTGTATTGTAACGTCATTAAAGTAAAAAAAAGAAGCTAAATTCAACTTGTAGAAACCTTCTTCGTACTTAATTAATTTTCGTTGTTTAAGGAAGCCGAATTTTTGGCTTCCTAGAAGCTTATTATACTTTCCTCAACTTAAGCTAAAATCGATATCAAAGGATATAATACTGAATTCAGCTTTTGATCCTGAAAATGCAAAAAATACAAGTAGATATGAATACATCGAGATGACATCATGCGGGATTTGACTTAAAAACAGAGTAACGTCAATTATTATTATCAAGCAAGCGTGTATGCATTTGATGAAGAAAACAAAAACATTGCTTCATGAGATTTAATTTTTAGGGATAGCGAACTAAACTAACGTTCATCTACTATTTTGATAATTTCCCTACATAATACATGCATAGCTTCTTCATAAAATCAATCTTTCTATCAAAAATCAAATCCCTATAAGAAAATGTAATGTTTTTGTAACTTTACTAATTGTTCGACAGTGAGACAGGCGATCGACGATATGATGAATCGAAATAAAAGTCATGTTAAACATGCCTGCTACTGAAAATTCTTGGTTTATTCATTACTGGTTTCTTGGCTGAACCATGAAAACTGAAATATTCTGTTTGCACGTAGACTACTACTGATCAATCATCAATAAAAATCGATACAAAAGCTTATTGACATTTTGTCGGTGCGTGTGCTTTGATTTCTATATCTTCCTCTTGTGCTCTTTGTTATCTCTATGCATAGCATATTGTCATTACCACAGTCTGCATACCAAATTAATTCTATATTTCCAATAAATTCCAATTTAATCACAAACTACGAAGGTTGAATCGATAACCTCTGAGCTGTGTCTGTGTAGTTTATTCCTTCGTTTTTAAATCGTGCAAAAGTCTCGGTCTGTTACATGATCATGATTGCAAATTCCCAGGTGCCAAATACAAAATAGCAATGAACTGTCAATTGTATAATCACAATCTACCTGCGTCAATAGTGGTTGATTGCCGAATTTAACTCCACGCGCATTCAACTTATTCTACTACTTCCTTTTGTACTTGTGCATATTAGTGTGACCCTGTTGTCCGTTTCCTTATCATCATAAAATTAATTTTCCATGTCAAATTATTGATGGTTGATATGGATCAACAATTTTGTCTGATTACCAAAATTATATTGTATCGAGGAATGTTAAACTAATTATGCAAAGCTAAATATTAAATCTAGGCGTATTTTAAAATTACCTTCACCTGTATAAACAGTGATTTATCAGTCTATGTTTTCTAATCACTGTCATTTCTACGACATTGAATGATCATACAGCACTGCAGGTTTACTAATTTTTATGCTCCAGTGACCCAAAGATCAACTAACAAAGAGACAGTAAGTTTACAGGGGACAGAAGAACGTTGCAATGTAATGAATATCGTACAATATCTATGATAAAGAAGTAATATGTCAAGGACATTTATGTTGCATGTAATCAATTTCTATTGATCGAGCCCTCAAGCCGACTGGATAAAGAGTAAAAAGCTGAACTATGTTCATCTTTAGTGTACCACGCCACAAACATTCCACCATCATCATCAGATCACTGGTCATCAGAAACGTGTGCATTATTCTTCATCTCTCCTTTTCCGATTTTGGTGAGTTACTAGTCAAGTTAGAAATTTTATTAGAAGGAAAAAACTACCCGAGTAAAATATGTTGACAGCTTTTGCCAGCAAGCGACAGTAGTAGGCAAAACTTGTCCAGCTTGTCCAGGGAGAGATAAGTTCAAGTGATTGTTTGACATCACCCGTCGTGTAAAACTGGTGAGTGGACTGAAAAGTGGTAAACGTGGTTTTAACATAAAAAGTAAGAACGGTGGTGATTGCTCATCGCATCATCACGAATTCTTAATTCTAGCTCCAGTTGATAGCACCACATTTGTGTTGCAACTTGCAAGGGAAAGAATGATGTTGAAATGTTAGCAGGCGACCTTCTAGTGAAATCAAGAATATAAATCTAATCGTAAACTGACGTTGTAACAACTTGGGTAAAACTTGTTTCAAGAGGACCAGCAATCCAGTTAAAACATTTCCACCTTTTTTCAACTTGTCGGTTACTGGACATGCTGGGGTGATTTACTTGTAAGAAGGTAATTTTTATCGTGATTGGTGCATATGTGAAGGCTTGGTCATTGTAATCTTTTATCTTTATATTCCTTTTAGAAAAAAAAAATCCTGATTCTACTTCTATACGTTTGTGAATACACGCAAGCTTATATTGGCTTCTTTATTTATTTGTCATCACTGGAAAAAATATCAAGGTAAGTTGGAACATGCATTTATAGCCATTTCGTTTTGAGAGAATTGTTTAAAACGCTGCGAGGTGAAAATATTTTAGTCACTTTTGAGATTCAGTAGGGTGCACATCTCATTCAGTTTTCTCTTTTTTCATCCTGATTTTTTTTTCTCGTTTTTTTCGTTGTTTAGACAGAAAATGGCAACTGAGACAGTTTTGATCATCGGCAGGTAATAAGGAAGAAATTAATAAACTAATAATTTAAGCTACTACTGTAAAATTTATTCGGTCTTTTTAATAAACTTATATATTTTTTGATTGAAGTGGAATTGTCGGCAAATCATGGGCTATGCTTTTTGCTTCTTGCGGACACCAAGTTCGCTTGTATGATTCATTTCCTGCTGCACTCGCAGCAGCTCCAACTCAAATCGCTGAGAAACTGAAGGCCTTGGAAGCAAGTGGACAGCTACGGGGGAACTTGAAAGCGGACCAGCAAATCGCCTTAATTTCTTGTAAGAAAAAGAGTGTAACCTTGAACCAAAAGCAAAGCATAACAACGTACATTTGGATGGCAATACATGTGTGATATTATTTAATGACAGATCACAGTGACTTGAAGGAGGCCCTGAAAGATGTGACATATGTTCAAGAATGTACCCCAGAACGACTTGAAATCAAAAAGGGAGTTTTCCAAGAGATGGAGACCATTCTCACTGCGATTGGAAACGACAAGGCGATCATTGGTAGCTCGACATCCACCATTATGCCTTCCAAGTTTATGGGGGAGTTTAGTATTAGCAAAAGATCTGTTGTTGTGCACCCGGTAAGAATCGTATATTTTAAAAGGTGTATTCATACATACATAGGTATGTGTATAGTGCTGTAGCTATCGAATCGAAATACTAACTTCATTCAAATGTCATGTTATACAGGTAAATCCACCCTACTTTGTTCGACTAGTGGAAATTGTTCCAAACCCAAATACAGACCCGTCAGTGACTGCTCATGTGAGACAACTCCTTAACGACCTGGGTCAGAAACCGATTGTGATGAACAAAGAGTTGACTGGATTCGCTTTGAACCGTGTTCAATACGCCATTCTTAATGAATACTGGCGCTTAGTGAATGGTGGTTATCTAAGCGTTGAAGATGCTGATACAGTAATGACTGAAGGACTTGCTCCAAGATATTGCTTTATTGGACCACTTGAAACAGCACAACTTAATGCAGAAGGGTTTCAAGACTATTGTGAACGATATGGGGAAGCTATCCATGATGTGTCTCTAACACAAACGGAAATTCCCAGAATGACCGCTGAGGGAGCCAAAGAAATTGATAGACAGCTTCAAGAAAAAACAGTTAATTCGGCCCTCCCAGAAAGGAGGCAATGGAGGGACGAGAACTTAGCTCAATTGGCTACGTTCAAAAAGAATCTTGGCATTTTGTAGAAAATTGATTTGGATTTCGGATATATGTACATGATTTTCAAATAAAATTTGGCCTTTTCATTCTAAATAACTGCACCTATTTCAAAGCAATATTTTCCAGTTGACTTATCAAAGAAATTCATCATTGATACTTTATTTGTCGAATTACAGCAGCATTTTATACGCTTCATTATGTACTTGGATATTGTATGCTTGACTACTTGATTGATTGTCATCTTTCGCGTTAACAAAATCATGTTATTTGCCATTCCAGTTTTCATGTCCAGATTTTTCTTGAAGAAACTAACCATTTCAACTTCCAAGGTACGCAACATAGCCATGGCCGTCATGTTCATTTTGATATAGGTTAAGTTTGGTCACTTTCAAGGTGAATGAGAAAATAAAATTATGTAAGAATATGGAAATATTCATTTAATATGTTTTAACATGGAATACATTTCAAAGACAAAGCAACATGAGTTCATCATCGTACATAGATAATGGACAATGGAGAACACAAATGCCATTCATACGACGCGACGTAAAAAAAAGTGAAATATTAATTTATGTGCATACTCATTATTCTATCCAGATACCCATTTTTACCAGTTTAAGAACAGTAACGAATTTATCCGCTGCGAAACCTTACAAAGTTAGGGGATGTTACATGAAACTTCCATTTTAATGCTGCTTTGGAACGACAACGAAGCGCAGCAAAGAATACAACATTATGATGGAGTTCAAGTTCCTGCCAAGGTAACGTCTTATAACCGAAACATTACAAGAGTAAGCTATAATTATATTGTATATCTGGTCATTATTAAATTCTGAGACCCCCAGGAAATTATATGCATTTTTCCACTTCTTAATAGGCATAATCCACTTTTCCCTCAAAAGAGGTCACTCGTTAGTAGGTTTGTGAATACGTAGTTATGTTACTATGTTCGTATTTCATATGATTAGGTAAAAATCATAAACGGAAACGTACCTTCGAATTCTTACAAATTGCCCGGTGACGCGATTTTGAAATTGACCTGATGGCCATGCTGAGGGAAAATTCCTGAAATTGCCCTGAAGCCCCAAGATTGCCCTGAAACCCTAAAATTGCCCTGAAATCCCTGAAACCCGAAATTGCCCTGGTGGCCATTTTGAGCCAAATTTCCTGAAATTGCCCTAATGGTCATGCTGAGCAATCTCTTTAAAAATTTCCCCGAAGCTGTTCGAAAAAATCCCGCATTGCCCTGAAATTGTTCGGAAAAAGTCTAAGATTGCCCTGAAATTCCTGAAACCCTGAAGTTTCCCTTGAGGCCACGCTGAGTCATTTTTTTTCTTCTGAAATTGCCCTTGCCGTCAACGCGTCACGTAAGAATTCGAACGTACGAACGGAAAAGCGGAAAGTGTACTTTTGACAAGACTTCTTCGTTCTTCTAATCTTTTACAAAGTGGAACTAAAACAGTTATCATAGAACGCCAATAACTTGTCTCATCACAATATAGTCGTTGAAATACCATATTACAAGCGACACCACCGTGTCTAATCTTATATCATGAGTGTTTTATTGGAGGAAAAGTCGTCTATTTTTAAATCACATGACACTTTTTTTGAGCATGTGAAGGAAAGCTAAAAATGCTATGATCATGCATAACTACATAAATATCTTTAAGTATCATATCATGACTGCAAGGAGTGAACAGCATATTAAATTATAATTATCCCCGGAGGAAAGATAAGTGTAACTCCACATTCAACATCATATTGCATATATACCTAAATGTATTAATATGCGCACCTAACCCCTAAATTCATGTTTCATGATTAAACGCACCGAAATATGTACACAATTCGTGTAAAAAGCAAAATTTTGCAATGAGTAATATTTTCGACTTGATTTTTTCCTGTTAAATGTGTAACAAACTTAAAATATCCATAAAACTTGTACAGCGGTATTTGATGCAGAAAGGAAAAGATACAGTTACATGATAATCATAAATATTTGATATTACGATTCCGCTGATTCCAAGATAATTTGTACCGTTTAACGAAGCTATATATGATGTAAAAAGATAAATGTTTATTTATGTGTGCAACACTTGTATGGCATCTGTTGTGTCGTTGTGTGTATCAAATCGTATATTTAATTTGCATGTGCAGGCAGACTGACTGAGTACCACTACCACTTGTCATGGAGCCATGAGTCATGACTCATATGATGTTGTTGCAAATTTTTATTCTGACCGTGGAGACAAATGAAGCTAACTTTTGATGTGTTTAGAATACTTAATTTTTCCTTAGCAGACATACTTTCTTCATGGTAATAAAGTGATAATCTCACCTTGGACATGCTCACTTGTGTTTTGTGTACATACTTATTATTTGTATCACATTTTCTTTCATTGACAGTAGTGAGTGTGTTTCTATTTTCTATGCACACATGTAAATAGTAAATCCGTACATACTTCAGCTTTGTACACAAAAAATTATGAGAATCTCTAAAAATTACATTCATTTTTGCAATGACTGCCAAAAACTGACAACATACATATCATGAATTTTTAAGGTATCGTTGTTATCACGATCATTCATATGCTTTATTTCTCATGATTTATGTGAATCACATTGTGTAACTGAATTACGCTTAAATATTGATATGTATCACTGCGCATTATACTTGGAATTGAAAAGATTTCGCTTCAATAATCTGAGTCGAAAAATCGAGAAAATTAGAAAGAAAAATCTGGTAATTGATCGATGACTATGACTTTGTATGTATGTATTTCATTGATCTGTAGTGTACGAGACACTACTGTGCATTGCTTACTGCTTAAACATTGCGTTATGTTGGTGTGATGAACTAACTGTTATTGAGTAGATGTACTATACATGTAATTTTCTTTTTCTTACGAAAAGTCAAATGCCACAAATGCTTACTTACCATCCACCAGAAGATAACGAGAGTAGGGTCAGCAGCACCTAAAAATGAAAAGCTAAATTTGTCATAATTTATTTATCTTCGTTTTACTTTGTTTTAGTGTGACTGCTTGCGGAATGTTTATTAGTCCAGTCTGACTAATAATAAATCACTCTCATTGTTTTAAACCCGTGTTTCATTCTTACGTTAACGTTTATAACGTTATAACGTGTACTTTTTTTTGGCATGTTCCTATATATATTTGACACGGAAACCATGTACAAGGGAAGGACCAGGCACCCAAGACTCTAACATGAAATAGATGTTTTCTTTTCTTAAAATGATAGATTTTTGTTTCTAACACGTGCATACGCATCTTCTAAATACTTTCGTAGCTGACTGATGGAAAAATTAAATAATACATGTGGAAGATATAAACGCAAGACACGGCGGACTGAGAGGCGACAGAAAAGGTTATCAAAACGATCATCGTCTTTTTTCAAATTGATCATTTTTAATGTATGAAAAATAGTAAGATAAGCTGTCCTCAGGTCTCATTTAATGCCCTAATTATGCCATAATGACAGTATCATTTTAAATGCGTAGGCACATTTGTCATTAATTAGTAGATTTTGTGAGATTGAAATTAGCTTGAAAATATAATATTATGAGCCAAGTTTCCCTACGTATTTCATAATTTTTATGTTGTAATGCTAAAGCTAGCAAATTCTTAATATTGCCAATTTACTTCACATCTGCAGTGATTTTTTTTTAGAATTATGTAGCTTGTTTAAAGCTTTACAAGATCAATGATTATCATGTGATGTCACGAGAGTTAGAAGATAATATGCAAAATGACATTAAATGTTTTATTGTCCGTCACTACTCATAAACTTGATGGGAGACAGTTCAAAACTTGAAGGTTGCTTGAAGTATGAATGTACTTTGTAATCTTTCTTGGCTGAGATGATTCTCGTACAAATTGGAGTTCTAGTTTTACCGTCACAGCATTTTCTCGACTTTTCTTAGGTACGATTGAATGTTTTTTTCAAAAATAAGATAGAAGCATAGAAAAAGCTGTGAGATTTTCATTTTTCAAATGCTGAAGTCCCAAGTGATAAGAATATTTATATGAAATATAACTTTTGGAGTTGTCACTGGTTTTGTCAAAAATAAAAAAGTGGAGTATGCAGCTTGAACTCACACAAGTCCGGCATTTGCATCATTACCTCTTTCTTTTACAATCTTTTCATAAGTGTCTGCTGATGTTTGTAGTTACTGCTATTTTGTTTTATCTTTCCACATGACAACCATCATAATTTTTGCGCTATTCTGACAACTATGAAGCCTTTATATTTTGAGGCAAAATGTCACCGTCGATTTTTCTCTTGCAATAGTTCCTACAAAAATCTTCCATAAGAAAACTAGTAACTTTCCAAGCAACTCACAGCCCCACACAAGCATCCTACTCTCCAAGTGCCTTGAAAGAGGGACAAGAGACAACTACTCAAAGAAATTGTGGAACTTGGCTTATTTTACCCTTTTCTCTCTCCTTTTTTCGTTAAGCAACCAACAGATTTGATTTTTATTGTATAATTTGTTCATGCTTCCTTCCCCACCAACAAGGACATGGCTTTGCTTTTTTTACTGTTCAAAAACACGTAGTACATGGTGCAGTGGTGACATATACGAAGTCTGTCTAACGACAAACAACCTCCACCTCCAAGTTACAAACAGCAGCAGTGGCAAACTGGCTTTAGCTCAAACCAAGCAAACAGGATTCACTTTTGCACACTTTATTTCCTTTTGCCTTTTACTATGATGATGGGGCTTTTTTCTTTGTAAGACTGCTTTTGCAGAAGGAGTATCTTCATTTGAGTTGAGCACAGAGCAAAAAAATATAAGAAAGAGTGGTTGAGTGGAGTGTGCAGCACTGCCTTCAAGACAGTTGCATCCTATCTTGGTTGTTGAACACACGCTTTTTTAGAAGCAAGCAAACTCTTTTTACAACTTGTACAGTTACTCATTTTTGTTGCTGGACAAACAAGTGAACAATATCTTTATCATCCCATTTTGTGGATTAATAAGGTTACATACATATAAGTGGTAACTAGTGTGTATTACATTACAAAGGTCAATTGGTGCTTCTCATAATAATTTATTTGGAATCATAGTGGAATGGGAACAATTTATTAGCCACATGCCAGGCTAAATTGTCTTTCGTTGCCCCCAAAAAAACTATATTATATACAGTCTTATTATGTGGGAGAGTGAAAGACGTTCCATGTTCTCTGACTCAAAGGTTCTTTCAGTATTTCTACTGGTGTCATGTTGTTTATCGGTGAGTGGTGTAAATGGACTGTGGTGTGACAGGACACCAGCAGGTGTGAACGTACCAAAATTACCTGGTGACAATGGGTATAAAATTGTCATTAGTGGGGATCCAGATAAATACATACCGGAAGCCGTTTATACGGGTAAGTTGTCACTTTACAGTAAATTATAGCAAAATATTACTTCTAATTTTCCCCCTTTTTATTAAAGTGCATAAAGCCACGAAAACAGATCTAAATTGGACCAAAGATAAGACTTTGAGTGTACACAAAATTGCTAAGAAATTATGTTTACTTTGACATGGCCGGCCATTGACAATATCCTTCGAGGTTTTTAACAAGGCATTCCAAGTGGTCGTTAACGCAACGATAACGGTTTCCGTAATTCCATGACACTCAAAAAAACTACTTTTCTATACGGCCAATAGTTGTGTCATATGGGTAAATGGGAAATTGAAAAGGCGCCTGTGTGATAAAAATGTTTTTGGTATTCACTGCAAAATAGCTTTGCTCCAGTTAACTTTTGTTTTTTATTGCCTTCTCTTTTCTCCCCGTCATCATCACTTTTCTTTTTTCACTAGGAACTCACTAGAGAACCAATGGATGATAGAATGGCATGGAAGTAGGGTATTTTTATTCTTTATTGAAAAAGCATCAAACATGCAAGGTGGAGCACAGAGAGGAACTGTTATTGTTACCATGACAATACGTTTACTTTGTTTTATTAGTTTAAATCTTTTTTCCTAAGTATTGATAAAGGTTAACTTTTTAAAGTAATGTATAGAAGATAAAAAAATAACAAGAAGAGAATTAAATCAAACTTTGTAAGTGAATTTAAGTTTTCTTCTGATATATATATATATAATGGCTACCTTGACACTCTTCTTGGCAAAGTAAGATCTCTGGATACACAATTGCTAAGTCAAGTTAAGAGAAAAGGAGCAGCCAGCCAGTTGAGTAAAAATGAAGAAAGTAGAAAGCTATACATTTTCACTGTCACAAAACGGCTACCTACAAAAGTGGCCGTGGTGTGGTGATGCGATGCTTCTGGTGAAAATGAATGGAAAAGGGTTATTTTAGGCGCCATTCTAATGCACCAACATTGTTACCAGAACCAGAAACGACCATTGAATTAGTTTGATCATTCTAACACCTAGAGGCTATCCCTGTGTTTGCACGATTTAATCCCATTTCTGAACATGTATATATACATCCAATCCCAAATTGTCATCAGAAAAACTAATTTATTTATCACTACTAATTGGAAATTATGTATGCTATTTGTACTTTTTCCCGAGCAACCTTCATATTTTTTGCAATAATACCAAGAAAAAGTTTCAAGTTCACAAGAAGATGGTCGCAACGCAAGTGCACTTGTAGAGATTCCAAGTATTCTAGGCTGGTATAAAAAAAGTATTTCCACTGTTACGAGTTGGGTTTGGGTTCCCATTAGAATAAAAAGGAAAGTTAAAAAACCAGTAATTTCCATAATGATATCCAATTTCCTGGTTTCTATTTTATTTCTATTCGATTCAAACAAATGGAATTCTGGTGAGAGAATGTAAGTACGATGCGGTGGTGGTGGGGACGGGCTAAAAAAATTCCAGAAGCCAAAAAGCCAACATAAAATTCCAACAAAAACTTTTTTTATCGTTAGTTTCAATCTCCCAACTGAACTGATGCTGCAATGTGAAACAGTTATCGTTACTTCCAATATGACAACGATGATCCCACGATCATTTTCATGATGAAAAAGTAAAGTTTCTTTTTTTATCATTACACTTTTTGTCAAATATTGAAAATTACGATAATAAAGCATGCTTCAAGCGATGGATACCATATCCCAAACAACTTGCTTTTTGAGTGGTCTTCTGAAATATTTCAAAATTATTTTCAACTTTCTCACATTCACCGTTACTTTGTTGTCACCATTATACTACCACCGTCTGAGTGTTTTACCAAAATGTTGCACTGTTTTATAGTATTTTTGTCGCCTGATTTATAGTGATCATATCCTTGCCCTTGCCTCCTGCCTTTTTGGTACTTTTTTTATTAAAGAAAACTACAGGGCAACTCATACTTTCTCCCTGCTGTCACATCAACATGTACAGAGTTGTTTTATCATCCCATTTATATAACATTAATGTTGAGTTAAAGTAGTGCAAAGACAGATTTAGTAACCCCAAACCAGGAGAAATTACTGTAATTGTGTTTTTTGGATGATATCTGGTGTGGCAAGCTTTTCTTCATTTTTGTTGTTTTAATAATATTTATCATTGCTTGGTTGTTGTCACCCATGCAAGAATATGAATATGAGCCTGGGGCCTCGACACCTTCATTATTCCTATGCTCGTACTCATTCATTATTATTAAGAAACACTTACTTGATTTTCATACAATACTATTAACACTCAATGTATAGGGGTTGATTAAACACTATTAAAAATGTAAGGCTTCAACAGTTATAAATGACAAGGGTTCTAGAAAATTGTTCGAAGTTACATAACACAGTTGTTCATTTGCTTTTCTCCTAAATGAGTATCATCGAATTCGAAACTCATGTATACGACATTGAGACGCTAGCTGTTATGATGATGATAATAATGATTAAGTAAACTCGAATGTTAAAAATGGAGAAAGTTACGACTTGTCTCATCTCATTTACAGATATGGCAAAGAAGGTAATGTTTATATATGTATATCCGTATATGTATTATGTATGTATTCCCTTTTGTATGCGATAATGGGATTCCAAAACTGCCTTTTGTTCTTGTAGCTAAGTTTACCCCAGGTAGTTACGATGTTCCTGAATATCACTTCTTGTTATTACTAGATACCTTGATTCTACTTCAACACTGGTTTTTATTACCGAATATTACGCACTTCTCTTCGTTAGTCTTCGTTGTATAGTCATAGTCACCAATTTTGTACGGTTTCTTTCATTTTTTCTATTGTACTTTATTATGTCTCCTATAGCGTCATCATGACATGACTACATTGGTAAGTCTCCGCTTTGCACATAAAGCATTCAAGTAAGTATAAAATTACTTGATGGCAATGGCAATAATAATAATGATAATTCTCTCCTCGTCGAGCAATGACAACATGTTCCATCCGGATGAGTTATAAATTTAAGTATAATTTTTACGCTTGCTTAGCATTCTTCTTTCTGTTCTATGTTAACGTGAGCAGTAAGAAAATTATCCTTTGAATTTTCAGTTATCTTTTTATAGGCAGCTCAGAAAATAATTTCTTTGTGGCTAAACTGAGAGAATAACGAAAGCGTTGCTATTTATGATGTTAACGACCTGGGAAAGTTGTGGTTGCCTTTCTGTCTTGGTTCCTTTTTTCATGATCAGCAAAATATTTCACGTCTATTCTCAGCATCATGGTATCATTATAATGATCACCACATCATCTGATGATCATATACTCTCGATTTTTTGAATTCAGTCAGCAAAATACACTACTGAACAGAGTTCTCTCTCGAAGAAGAAGACGATGCGATATGATGATGGGTTTACAATGTAAATCAGCATTACTCAATAATATTTTTTATCCTTGAATGAATAGGTACAGCTGCGAATGTGGAGGCGGTGGTGGTGATAAAATATACACTGCCTTTTATAACAGCACAAATTTTATAGACAACCACACGCAGAACCTTTACTACTGCCATCATCATCGTGTTCATCTTACTTCTTCCTCCTCCTTCCCATCATTATCACGTCACTATATTTTACCGATTGTATTTCCGCTAATATAACTGGAAAATAGGACTATGCTATGCAGACATCCTAGTGCAAGCAGCCACGGTGCATTTCCATGCTATTTTTTAAAAGAAAAAGGCGAGCTAGGTTTCTTTCTAGTAGTCTGGTTCTACTACTGATGTTGTTGGTCGTAGTAATTTTGGATGGGGGGGAAAGGATTTAGAAGAACGAAAGGCGAGTGTGCTTATTCAGTCATTTCCACACACCATTAAAAACCATGTGGTGATGACAGTGATTTACTTACTATTAGCGAGATCGAATGAAATACATAATGAAATTGGGAAGAGAGAGTGAGAACCAGAGAGAAAGGTTAATTTTAAGAGAAAAAAAGATGAGAAAGAGAGCTAAAATTTACAAGATGTGCTTTTTTCCTTGAAAAATAAATTCGGAATTATGAAGTGTGCAAAACGCTTACATCTCATATCAGCATCAGCAATCATTTTCATAATCATCGTTCGTGACTTTCATCCGCTTTCTCAAAAATCTATACGTTTTCGTAAATTTCTAATCCTTTATTATTAAAAATAAACGTACCATCTGGTGAATCATGGTGTAGTTGTAGTTTGCATTAATTTCCCCTTATTTTATCCTCAGATATTCATTAAATTTTCAATGCAAACTGTGAACATAAAATGATGAAGATGAAGCAGTATGTTGCCCAAGAAAGCCAGTGTGACAAGACAAGGTCATTGATCAACTGTCTGACATGAATGATATTGATAAAAAATATTAATGGCCTGCGAATTGTTTTTTAAAAACAGAATATCATGCATGCATACATGTACATATTTGTGTTTGTGTGTAGACGTAAAGAATTTACATTTTTGTGGCATGTGTATGATCACCTTCAAACAACTTTTGGCAGGTCGGATTAATATTTTGCGTACATTTTTCGTAAACTTTCGTCTTGGATGTCATTTTAAATACGTAGTACGATGTACGAGGTTACATACACACGAAATCTCTTGTCATCTTGTCTACTTGTCGAAGTTGTAAAAAAAATGTTTGGCTGGCCCTATCCTCTTTGATAATTTTACTTCATGATAAAATATGATACACCACAGTTTTGAGAATGGTGGTAATGGCACATGGTGTCTCTAGAAAAACAGCAGTAGCAAAACTGCGTTTGAAAGTAACCTTACTCATCAACATAATCTTATCAACCATTACTTGGGCTATGCAAGACAAACTCGTAAACTAAAAATAGATTTATTTTTTATTATTTTACACGTTCCCATTGTACCATATGGTTTATTCTCACTCTCATTCGTCGTCTACTTTTATTGAAGTATGTATCGTCATATCTTACCTTAACATATTTACACCCATTAATTTTTTTATTCATAATGGGAGGACATTTTCTTGTGATAAAACAAGCGTAATTTGCACTTACGACGGGACTCTCCTGAGTTAGAGCATTTGGTAAATAAGCATTCATTGCATGTATAATCTACAAACCTAAGTACTTCTTTTATTAATTGAAATGGTACAAAAAAATTTTATTACGAGATTTTTATAATTGGACAATAGTATATCAGTCACTGTATTCTAGTTTAGTTAGATTGTCACGCATCACTCTTTTGTAAATACATACATCTGTTGTTTTTGTGTTTACTTATCTGTCTTTTTTTCTGGGAAACCATCAAACATGCGCCATAGAACTGATTGCTAATAAGAAAGGGTGTAGATTAATTTTAAAAGCGTAAAACTCCAATTTCTCATTTAATTTGTATAGCAGATAACATTTTTCTATACGATGATGATGCAAGTAGCCATTAAATAACGCCGGTTTGATGACAGTAACAACAATAACCCATATAACTTTATTCTCGTAACGAAGTCATGAAGTTTTGCTCATGTTATGGAACATGTAAATCAGTTTCTTACATTCGAATTGTATGAAAAAATTTACCCAGCGCTTAAACTGATATATTTACGTGCTACAATTATCGGTCAAATCGGCTCGTGTATCACTTAGATTGTAACATAAATCAGGCTATCTGGCTAGCCGTCGAGTTCACAGACAAACGTACAATCTCAATAACAAAATTGTATCCATCAAAAACCACAAACAATAGCCATGCATGCACAAAGCTATTTACTACTTTTATCTTTTGTTCCTGTCACTCTTAATGATATTGATAGTAAACATATTCCATTCAGTAGTTTTGTTCCTCTTCCCACATCAGCGGAAGCAGTACAAAAATTTCAAGCAAAAAATCAAAAGTCTCTAAGCCCAGACTCGTTACTCTTAACACCACCCATCACGATCGTTATGTATTGCAATGAAGTATAGCATGACAGTAGTTGGCTAATTAAATGCAAAGCGCAGAAAGAAAGTGAGATCATGTCCAAAATTTTCTCATTAGTGTCATACGGGAATCCATTTACTTTTCTTTCCTATTCTATCACTTTTTCATGCCGTTGTTGCGTGATATATATTAAATATGCATATAAAAGACAAAAGATCAGCGCAAAGACACAAATATAAGTTGACTGACTATGACTATGACCACGAATGTTTTGTGAAACACATTGCGGAATGGAATGCAATTTGGGGAAATTGGTAGCCTAGCTTCATAGGACAGAAGTATAACACTTTATTCCTTCTGGGTCGTATGGATGTTTGTTATGTTAAGATAGTTAATTCTTTGCATAGCACCACCGTAGCCGGAACAGAAAATGAACCAAAGAAAGAAGAAGGATCATGATAAACCCAGACTTTTCCTCTCTAGACGTCAAGTCAAGTCATGAGTGAAGAAGAGGAAGATAGGACAAGAGAGCGGGAGGGGAGGAATAAAGCCAGTAATCCGGAAAAGAATCCCTCGCGACACGACATTATCCTCATCATTCTTAATTTTACATTCAAAGAAGAACAAACAAAAAAACACAAAAGGAAAAGGCACACACAAGAAAAATAGACAAAGGCAAGCAGATGCATGATGACTGGTTGTAGATTTTAAACTGGGCTGTATATTGGTACACAGCGAGAGCAAATTTTCATAAGGTACGTTATAGGCACTGGCAGAGCCAAGAGAGTGTGTGAAATGTAGGTATAGGCACCTCACCTCACTTGCTTTATTCTTTGCTAGTTAGATTTTTGCTTCAATTCATTCAACTTATTAGGCAGTCAGTCAAGTAAAAGAAGAAGAAAGAGAACAATGAAGCGAAGGGAATGAAGTCTTTTGGTGCTACGCCTTAATGATTGTAAACAGGCAAGGCATAACTCCTGCGGTTGATTAGGATGACTCCACACACTATCATCATTAACATAATTACTCACTTTTGAGGAGAATCGTTGCTGATGGTTGTAGCAAACCATCTCATTTCTTTAAACAAAAACAATCTTTTTATCGTACAAATATGGTTCATAGGAACATTGGGCTGTGTAGGGTGTGCCAAGGTTCAAAAGACAAAACCGTCGTAGCCACAAACGACAACATATCCACAAGTTTGTGAATTGCAAGAAACATTCCTCATGTTCTTGTTGACAAAAGAGAAGAAGATGATGTTGACGACTGATGATGAGTGAAAGTGATATGGGTAAATGGATGCTACTGGTGCGGTGAAGATGATGGGATGAAAAGGAACAAGAAAGTTGTGTGGGCGAGAATGATTGTGTTGTGTGTATGATGGGCTGTTGATGAGTAAGGATGGAATTGAGAGGCTGCATGAAATGGAATCGTTTTCTTCAATATAACATGTTATACTTTTCCATAACTATTCTGCTACTTCATTACTTGTACATTAGCAATTATTTACAGAGATTTATTTTGACATATACCACTTCGGTGATATTTGATATCAGCTTGTCATCAGTCACCAGCATCATGTAATGTTTGAAGAGTAAATCGTGCTAGCTAGGGAAATCAATTAAAGAAGTCGTCCTGTTTTGGGACAAGATATATATGTATACTGATATGGTATTAGTGTTTGGTGTCACTTGCAGGGGAAAAATCTCCAATGTCTTATTTGTCCCCATTCACTCTTTCAACAACACAATTTTTGGAACAACAAAGCCCAGAAGTCTGTGTGGTGTGGTATGGGGTATTTACAGATTTTTTATATCAGTATGCTTTTCCCCCACTCTTTTGTGTTCCTTTGCATTTCATTGGTGGTGACAAGTTTAGAGTTTAGGCTGAGCATTGGAGTTGTTGCTGAATGCTGAATGATACTACAACGCGAAAAGAGACAAGTGCACCAGTCCATAGCGAGAAAAACGCAATGAAGAGAGAAATTAGAGAACAAGATAAATAGAAAGTTGTTCCCTCTGGCAGCCTATCTAAATGAGATTAGAGATTGAGATGACGATGCGATGATGCGGTTGATGATACCCCAAAAATATGAAAGAATTTAGAAACTGGAGTTACACAAGCAGCATTACATGGCACAGAGCTATCCCTCTTAGAAATATATTTAATTGTGCATGCAATCGCTGATTAGAAGGTCTAATCTAGAATTGGAGGGGTCTACTCATTGTGGCATGATCTACACACAAGCAACCCAAATCCAAAGAGTATGTACTCTTCTAGTTCTTGTCCCAACTTTACTCATTGTCATCACTAGCCGACCTCGGCAACCTCTTCTCTGCTGCACAGTTAGTACACGGCAACAGCATGATCATTTTCTCACTTTCCAATTCACACTTTTCATTGTGGAAATGTGTGCAAGACACTTTTTGGCCATTTTCCATTTCGCCAGAAGCACAAGACACATGTAAAACGAAGGGAAAAGGTGGTTACGTTATAGGTTGTCTGGTCTGATGAAGGTGATTGTTGGTGAGGAACCTCTTGTGGAGATAATGATAGTGGCGTGGTAATAGTTTGGTTAGAATTTGGAATGGAAACATGCTGCTGGAAATGATTGGGTTGCTGCTGGCTGATGCTTTCCTTTTATATATTTTTCTGCAAGAGAAATCTTGTTTCTCTCCTCTTCACTACACACCATACATGCATATACTATGCTACCACATTACATCTGATGATAATCGTGCTTAATGATGATTGTAGGAAGGAGAGGGGAGTCTTGTTGTAGGTAACGTATAACATATTATGCGAAATCTGGAGGACCAACTTTCCTAGCCAAATTTCACAGTAGTTTTATATTGGATTTAATGTAGTAATCTGAAAACTTGATTAAATTTATTAGTGGATGGATTATGTGCGTTTCCTTTGTTAAACTTGTATAATCAATATAATCGGCGCAGCAGGATGGCTTATTATGAACACTAATGCATTTTTATTTTTTGGGATTTGCATTGCAGTCAGAGTCCAAGGTCCTGGGGATCAGTACACAGTGAAAAAGTTTTCCGGTTTCCTGTTGGTAGCTGAGCCGGCAGATGCACTGTCGCCTGAGACATCCGCAGGAAGCTTCCAGTTGGTAGGGGACTCCCTCGCCAGATTCTCAGAGTACTGTCCACATGCTGTTAAGCATGCTTCGGAGCTGCCCAAGGCTGAAGTGCAAGTCCGGTGGACCGCACCACCTGCAACTGCTGGATGTGTCAGCTTCAGGCAAGTTCATAAACTATCTAGTAATAAGCTCTTCTAATAAAAAAATCCTTTTGATTTTTATTTATTATATGCAAAAATGACAATACTCCTCGAAAGCCTTGTACTACCATGTTCCTTCCGCTGCAAATCTCGTAAAATATAGGAAATACCTTGTAAACCAAATAAACTGCAATTGGCAAGGAAAACGTTAAATTGTCGGAACCTTAAGCTAGAAATAAGACCCCTTGAAAAAAACTGATGTCCTTGTCCTTCCAAAACTCCTGAAAATCTCTACAAGTCTCCCAATTCTCCCCCAGAAAATCTCCATGTCTTTCACATGACAACATGCTTTATTTTATTGTTTTCCCTCTTTCCCCCTCACTTTCCTTTTCCTGTTGTTCCAAGTAGTCCTAGTCCCATCCTACTAAACATTATTTTATTAAAGAAGTAGTATGTGGCCTTACCAATCAGAACTTTAGCTTGAGATACCTCTCCCAAAATACATACATACATACATAAATACCAATCAGAACCTCTACGTATATTGAAGCCATCATCATATACATTTTTTTTACAACGGTTGCATCTTGTTGCATATATGGCATACAAACTGTTTATTTTCTCACACTTACATTTTCTCCGTTTTTTTGATGATTGTACACTTGCTTTTTTTATCTGCGTTATGCAACACTTGAGTTTATAGAGAAAATTATTTTCTTAAAAGGGAAGAAGGGAAATCCTTTGTGTGTCCCTTTTTCAGAACAGACATACCGACATACGTACATATGTACAGACTACGCAAGTAGCAAAAATGAAAGTGACGGACGACAACTCAACTCACTCAGGTCAACTCTCTTGTTGATAGTACTATGCGTATCTGTTGTTGCTTTCCCAAGTTTCCTTTTTGTTGTCGTGTCGTGTGTGAGAGGAAAGATTGTAGCGTTATAAGAACATCTGCTACTACTAAAAGTCCGTGTACATCGTTTCCCCATCGAATTCTCATTGAATTACTCTACAATACGTAAGAACAACAAGAAATTTAGCCTTTACTATTGTTCTCACTGTTTGTTATCCACCAGGATAGAAGTCAAACTTATTGTATACACACGATTTAATACTCACACACAAGTTGGCTGGGAATGGATATCTTTTTCTGTGTGCATTTTCAATCCTCTATTGAATACTGAATAGAAGTGTTTTTTTACTCTTGTTTCTCATGTACATCCGTGTATGTAGTACGTGTACACACGTAAAATTTACGGTAAACTTTCCCTGTGGACCCTGTTGTAAATTAGATAAGTATATAAATATATGGGGCAGCAAATTCCCAGCACTCATTTACTTGTGTCGTGTAGTTGTATGTGTGTAGAGTTATGTGGATATGAGTATTGGAGAGACCATTGGAAATTTTTTATTGTGACAAGATGTACAGAGGAGAGGGCGAGAGAGAAGAGAAAACCGGTATTTTCTGTTATGTTTTGTGTTCTTTTGCGTCTTCCTCATCTTCCGAGGAGAAAGCCAGCAGAAGCAGCGGAATCAAGGAAGCCGAGTGTACAAAGTTTTATGAGAGAGGCTTAAATAAGTCGGTGAGGCAAAGCAAAGGAGAAAAGCTGAAATAAGACAGGAGGCAACAGCCAATTAAATCTTTCCACTTCTTGGCTTCAGTCAGATTCTTCAGTACAAAAATATACAGCTGCAGCAGTACTCCCACCACCACCATATATGCACACTTTTACAACTAGTGGTACTACTAGTTATAGTAATTATAAGTAATTTCCAGAAGAAGTATAGTCTCCGGTTTCAGCTCTTCTTATTATTAGTCTTTGTCTTCTTGTGTTATGACTTGTTCTTATCTCGCAGCAGTACACATCACATTTATGTAACTTTCTAAATGATCAAAAGAAAAAAAAGAACCGCAGTCATCTCCATTTTCTTTCGTAAATACATTACATGTTGTACAGGAGGAAACAAAGGTAGTAGATAAGTTGAGAGAAGCAATGGTAATGGTGAAAGAGTAAAATGAAAAGTTCAATTTCCACTTTAACCTAACTAAACTATGAAAAAATGTTAATGGGGTAAAGTCAAGTAGATATAGATAAAAAAGATTGCTTCTAAGGTAAGTACGGGAAGAGTAAAGATCGACCACAGAATTACTACTTTTGGTTAACTCTCATCAACTTAAACTCAATGTCCAACCAGGACTACCACTACCAAATTAAGTAGCAGATTCGCTTGGAATAGTTTCTCCTTGCACGCGAGAAAGAATTCAGTTAAAATAGTTCAAGAGAATATATAAAACAAGGAATTGGAGTTTTTTTTGTTAGGAAGATCTGTTGTCTGAGGCGGAGGATGATGATAAGGGTAGACAAAAGCCAAAACTGACGTTGCTGGTTGTTAAGTTTGGTTTGTTGGTAGTAGTGGCGGTGGTGGTGGTGGTGGGTAGCATAAAATTAAATGAGGCTCATCTTGGTTAGAAAATCACATCAAAACTAGTGGGTAGAAGAGAAAAGAGGAATATGAGCCCCTATTTCTCTTTTTATACGTGTTTTTCACCAACCACCGCCACCACCACCACTACAACACATGTAGAAGCCAAGACAAGTCAGATTCCATTGCATTGCATTCTGCTGCTTCCAAAATGTCCGTTTTATACGTGTAATGTAGAACAGCCATAAATCCTCTTTTAATTCCTTTTTCCTCCTTGACTTATTTCTTGTTTTTAGACGTGACACACTCACTTTCTCTGTTGAACTTGTGTACAACTCATTCCTCTTCCAAAGAAACAAAAACACAATGCTACTGAATAGAAAGCTATTTGAATTGCTGAAAATTGGAACGAGCTTTTTCCATGTTTTTCTTTTCTTGTTGTTGTTACTGCTGTGGTTTTCAAAATGGTGACGGGCTCATTTTACTTTTTAAAGCGAAAACAACAAGAAGGCTATATACTTTACACCGGAAAAAGGAAACAAGTTTCATCCTCAATTTTCATTTATATTTCTAGCTCTTTCTCTCTCTCTCTGTTTCATCCTTCTCTTCAGTCTTGTATGACAGAGAGCTTTCCTGTTATTTTCAAAATTAATGCTCAAAGGCAAAGAAACACATTTTATGAATCTTCCCATTTTACGCTTTAATATCCTTGCGTTCATCTGTCATCATACCTGTCATCAGCGCAAAACCTGGCTTGAAGCTAAATGAAATGAAGGGAAAAGTAACACATAATCTACAATTTATTATTATTTAGCCACAAAGACAGCCGACATCCCACTATGTAAATAAAAGCGATGTTAATGCAAATACATGAGTGTACAAAACAAATCCTTTGAAAATCATACGACATCATGACATGCATCCATATTCATTTAGCCAATTTCTCTAGTATACTTACGCGGCAGATGACATATGCCAAGCCAAGCCAACTACATTCAACATTGTCGTGTCAACAGCTTTATACTTTAAGAAGACTTGAAGACCACAAATGTGGAAACCAAATGCTTTGAAACGCTGTACTTTTACTTAACTTACACTCTCTGACAGACCATATCATATTTCAAAAGGACAGACAAGACCAGGCGACATCATATCATCAAGTCGTACTGCTTTTAGGTAGACGTCGTCGACAACTTGAACATAAAATGCACACATTCATATTTTCTCTTTACTCTCTTTAATAGCTGTATAGTCAAAAGCATTATCTTAAAGTAAATAAATGACTATTTCCGTCGGCGTCGTCTTGTGTCGTTGTCAAATAATGACTTGGCTTAATATAAAAAATATGCGAAGAAGTCATAAGTAAAAAGTTTCCCGAACGTCATTAGAGACTATATGCAGTGATTTCTTTTTTGTAGTCGCATCTCATCTCCTCGCAAACATGACTATTTAAGTTTAAAAGGCGTAGCGAGCGAGGTCGAGTTTTAGGAGTATGCATATCTCAAAGGAGTTAGTTAAAATATCATAGCGATTCTCTAAATGCGATGATGGCTTTATATTCACGGGGAAAAAAGTGAAGAAAAACAAAGCCTTTCTACAAATACCAAGATAGAGGCCATCAATATGCATGCATACTATGAGACCCAGGCCAGGTTATGCGTTACCGTTTTTTTCTTCGGAGAACAAAAGTGAAACAAAAACAAAATGGAAAAGTTTTTTTTCTTCTCCAAAATGTTAACACGGTATGGTATTAAATATTACAGAAAATATGAAAATGCGGATGGTGGATGGAGAGAGGTAAAGTAATAGGATAGTGTAGTCTTCTTTTCTTAAGGTTTTACGGCTGTTCCTTTAAACTTTATGCCGGTTTTTTATTAGCTTTTAGCATATAAACTTGGAGTCTACAATCTACAATGGCTATTTTAACACGAAAAGGAGAAACTTTGCTTTGCTTTCTTACATGTGTGTGGTTGTTAATGTTAAACAAGGAGGTAGAAATTAAACGGAAAATTATGTAATGAATGCATCACCTTTTTTGTAGTTACAATTCTTGAGTTTTGTAAATAAAATGGTTAAAAAAGTGTACATTAATTACGTACATAAATGCAGTGGATATTTTGTCAAGGAACACAAAAAAATTAAAGAAAAGAAAAAAGTTTACATTTTATGCATATACCTTATACTACATTGTACATAATATCTTGTAGGATGTTCAAATACATTCTTATTCTCTACTTTTGAAAATTACAAATTATTGCTCGACGTGCGAAGGTGAGATTTTAGATTTATGAAGATAGCACGCTGTTCAAAGGCAATGTAATATTTTATTTTTGCTGGAAAAACACCAAACTTAATATTTCAAGAGCAGCGTGTAGGCAAACGGCAAACGCCAACTAGTTTTATTGCATGAAACATCTTTACGTATTAGTCTTAACGCATTTTCGTAATCCGTGATTTGATACAGAGATGCATATAATCTCGTTCTACGTTACAATTCTCTATATGATAATATGACAAAAGAAACCAAGGTTTTTTCTTCAAGAAAATGTAAAATACTGCTAACTACTTTGACAAAAGTTAAAATTTAAAAGCTTTTTTAAAATCCATTACAGAGCCACAGTTATTAAAAACAAGGGACAGTGGTTTATGGATGAAGGCGAATTGACGAAAACCATTTGCCCGGAAACAGATGGAGGTCCAGATGAAAGTGAAACCGGAGAGCCGTGTTGTGCATGTGACGAGGCCAAGTATGAAGTAAGTGAATTGATGACATCAATAATACAAATTTAAATACAAAAGTTTTTTATTCAGTGCGAATTAAATGTGAAAAAAATATATGTAAACGATAATGTATGTAATTACATGAGTGTCAGGAAGGCCTTAACCACGAATTTCTTTATTAAATTATTAATAAGATTTCAATTAATCAGCATTTTAAAAGAATTTTTGCTTTTAAAAAACATTGAAATTATCGTAGATGTGTTTGAAGAGGTTTTTCATTACCTTCCCCATAACGATCTCAGTATTTTCGTGTGTACAAAAATCGGAGTAATTCAGTTCATTATTTCAATACACAACAAACTTTGTTACAATATTACATTAAGGCACACAATTGTATACTTATATGAGAAAAATTCATCTTTCATCATCATCGTGCTCTATTTTTACCACTATTTGTGACTTACTTTTATATAAGTTTTTTTTGGACATTCCCAGTTGACATTTGAAGGACTCTGGTCAGCACTCACTCACCCAAAAGATTTTCCAGCAGACGCATGGAGTGTTCACTTTAGTGACATCATCGGCGCTTCGCATGCCCCCAATTTCCGCTTCTGGAAAAAGGATGGCTTGGCATCCGAAGGACTCAAACAGTTTTCCGAAGTTGGTGATTCAAAAGAACTCGAAAGTGAACTGAAAGCTGAGGTTTGTTCCTTTTTTCTCTTTCTTGTCTTCTTTTCACGCATTTCTTTCATCTGTTTTTAGTTTCCTTTTCAATTTTACTCAAATATTTTCCTCTCTAGCTCCCTCTTAATCTTTTCCATTTCCCAGTACATCCATCCGTACCATTTTTCATTGTTTATTTTTGTCCCTTTCGAATATAAACACAACTCGCACAAGTTGCTCGACTCTCTGGCATGGCCTGGCTGGCTGGTGGGTGTCTGTTGTGTGAGTAGCTCACACAAAAATCCATTCATTCCACTTTCCCTTCCAACTTCTGTTTACTTTTACTCTACTCGTTTTTAGTTAGTCGGAGTCGGATTGAATGACTAGTGATTGTCATACTGTCTTTTTGTCGTTGTCGTCGTGGTATTTTCCTTCTGTTTTTACCACCACCAGCTAGTTCGTCTATTTATTTAACATTTTTCGCTATAAACTTTAAAGTTATTTTTTCATGGTTTTACTTACAGCTTTTCAAGTTTATAAGTATTTTAATCACATTTTTACTATATGCATGCATATATGTAATGTTTAGAAAGAAGACTTTTTAAATTAATCTATGAATCAAGTGTTGCAAAATTTATAAGATTGTCAGCTTTACTCAAATGAATAAATACATGAACGTTATATATTATTAGTCACTTTTACATCCATCTACCAGACATCAAAATTTTGCTAATTTTTGGTATATACCAAAGAACGAATACTTTTGGTCCGTTTTTTTGGTACTTTTTTGTTGTCTTTGTTTAGTACGAGCGCCATAAAATGATAGTCTAATGATCAAAGTTTTTATACACGTCTATTTTCTTTCTTGGTTCTTTTTTTCCTCTAGAAGTTTTTTTGTGTAATTTTATGTGCATACAGTACACTTGACAAAGATCACATCAGAACAAACGAGGAGGATGACGATACGATGTTGACAATGATACTATTTAACTGTTTGTGCTGTGTCGGCATTGGCATGCCATCATGCCAAGCTGATGCAACTTGAAACGAAGTTTTTTTACTTTCTCCCTTTTTTCCACTGTTTTTATGTTATTGTGTTGTATTGTTTCGTGTAAAATGATAATATGTTTAATAATATAAATTGTACATTCTTTCTCTTTATTCTGTACAAAAAAAAAACATTTAAAAATAGAGTGGAAATATCAGGACAATCATTAAGGCAAGAGGACTCCGGCATCCCAACTTTTACGGACACAAAACTTTTGCCGTCTTCCGTGCAGACAAAGACCATAACCTAATTTCTCTTGTGTCCAAAATTGGTAAGTGCGCAACGAAAAGCTCTAGTTTTTCTTGGAGAAACAAGTAGTAAAAAGCTTGTTTTATTTATTTAGTAGAAAATGTACACAAATTATTCACGAGCGAGGATAGGAAGAATAAAGTGCAGTAAAGAAGGACAAAGAGGATATAATAATAAATAATAATAATAAGATTATATGGGGCATTGTGATTCTTACGGCTTTTGACCGTCATTAGTTACTTTTATAATGATGGCAGTCTGATTTTTCATGCCGTTGTGTTTGTCCCTTTGTTATTATCATTATTACTATAGCATTGATTATTTTTCAAAGGATCTACAAAGTGGGTTGATATTGGTATGCCGTTTAATTGAATTGCGAAAGATTTTCATTCATGTCTGCGAAGATTGTAGTTTGTTGTGATAGCATGGTAGAAGGCATAGTAGTTAAAGTGATCAGAGGAGAAAGTATGACACATGGGACTACTTACTGAATGACAGTTGTTCTTGTGACCAAACCTTAATTCTGCACAATTTATGATGACATAGTTATTTGCGTATGAAGGATTTAGAGCTAAGACGAATTTTGAACAAACATTGCTACATTATCTCTACATGACAGGCTAGAGAAAGTGAAAATTTAGTGGGGAATTTAGAAGGGTTCATAAAATATGTTGCAGACATTCCATTTCTGTTTATTATTCTTGGCTCTGTTATTCTTTTTTCAGCTCCATCTCCTGACTGGTTCGTTGGTGTGTCTGGCCTGAACCTGTGCCTGAAAAATTGTAGTTGGATTACGGGCAAAACGATCCCATTGTATCCATGGGATGCTGGAACTGATAATGGTGTCACATACTTGGTAACTTGAAAAATAATTTATTAAAAAGATACAATAAAAACAAAACTATGAGAAACGTAGATCATAAGATAACATGCATACCTATACTTTACGTGAGTTGTCATTTTTCATTTTAAATCCAGTCTCCGAAAGACAACACCATACCTCAGGACAGAATTCATGGGATCACTTGGCAAGAAGACGACCGAAGTCCTTTCTTTGATCCAAGTGGAAATATGGTGAAACCATTTGCACGACTCCGTATTTCAAAGCAGCGTTCGTATGAAACCTCATGTCCTGAACATATGCGTGAAATGAATGGTGCCTACAGTCGTGGTGGTGGTACAGACTACGATGATGATCAGTATGATGACATGGATGATCGTGATCGCCGTAAGCTTAGTAATATTACAAAGTAGGCAATCATTTTTGCAAGTGAAGATATCTTTGTTCAATAACGTTGTTCTTGTGTTGCTGTTTCATTTTGTTGTCCGTGCAGCGGAATGTGAGATGAAAGATTGGTCAATGTGGAGTACATGCTCAAGTGCTGCATCCTGTGGACCTGGAATCCAAAAGAGTTACCGTAACTACGTAAATGAAGCGAAAGCAATTGACTTGGGTTGCAACCGTCAGAGGACTCGGGAAAGACATTGTGACGTGCCGTGCAAGTAAATTTCCAATAGCACTGGTATACGTTTGTAAAAATAGTTTAACCATTTTTAAATGAGTGGCATTTGTTATTTATAGTACAAATGAAGGTTACTCGAGATCTAGCTACGGAAGCAGGCCAAGGTATCCAGTTGATTCATCAGGCATGGACCCCTGTTCTGTGTCTGATTTTCATCCTTGGGGTGGTTGCTCAGTCACTTGTGGACAGGGATTTAAGAGACGTTTTAGAGAATTCGTGTACCCTGACATGGCGCGATCACATAGTTGTGACACTAGCGTTTTAGTTGATACTGAAAGGTGCATGGGGGCCTTCCCAAGTTGCATGGACGTTGAAGAAGTACGACCAGGTTGTGAAACCACCGACTGGACAGAGTGGGGACCTTGTAATGCTACTTGTGGGAAAGGAATTCAGATTCGAACGAGGCGATATGTCCATCCCCCTCCCCACACGGACTGCAGAATTGACCTTTATGACGATCAATCTTGTGAAGGAACTGAGTGTACTCCACAAGGTGCTTAGAAACTCGTTAGAAACGAAGATCAACTGTTTGAAAAAGAGGCCGTGACAATGTTTTTTCTTTGTTTTTATTTTAGAGCTTTGCACGCAACCTGTCGACACAATTAAATGTCGTGGAAGCTACACAAAATGGCACTATGACCTGCTCTCACAAACTTGTAAGAAATTTTCCTATGGGGGCTGCGGTGGCACCCAAAATATTTTCGACTCCAAGGAAGACTGTGAAGAAACATGTGGGTCCATTACGGAGCTACCCTCTGACTCCATGGCAGGTTATCATCACCAGCAGCAAAGTGTGAACACATACTCCAAAAACTACAATGCAAATTCTCACAAGCAACCGTCATCGTCGTCCCGCAATAGATATCTCCCACAACAAACTAGTCCATATTCATCGTCTTCCTCTCCATCTTACCAAAATTATGGTAGTGGTTACGGAGGATCTGTATCGTCATCTACCCGTCAATTTTCGTCTCCTTCTTCTCCCTCATTCAGTAATTATGAGCCACCACCAGTAGATTGCGAGGTCAGCGAATGGACTCCGTGGTCCAAATGTAGTGTCAGCTGCGGTCGGGGTCACAAGTACAGAACAAGATATATCAAGGTTCCACCTCAAAATGGTGGTGCTGCATGTCCTCATTTGGAACATAAGCGCAAGTGTAAAGGGGTCCAGTGTCCACCCAACCACCCTTTCAGATATCAACATCAACAGCAACAACATCATAATCATCATCAGTTTGCCTCTGGTAGTTATGATGGCTAGACCTCAAAAACATTATTATTTATATGAACGTTAAATTATAAAAAAATATTTGCGAATGCTACTTAAAGAAACTTAAATATCTTTACCGCCTAATGATTGAATTAGTGCGAAAAATAATTAATAATTATCATGTGCACATATTTATGAAATGAAGTCAACATAGTTTACTTCAGCACATAGTATAAAAATTAAAAATCATGTTTCCAAACCTATGCGATGCAATTGAATGCAAACTTTTATGTGGTTCTTGTGTATTAAATTGTATAAACTACTATTTAAATCGGTAGCAGGTACGGTACCCTTGCCCTTTCGATGATGTTGAAGGAATATGCACAGAGCTAAAAAGAACTCGTTATACATTTACAGAATTGATGAATAACATTAAGCTAACGAAAACCCATTAAATTTTTTAAGAATAACTTTATTTCCATTTTTCAATCATTAACTTTCATCGCCCACTCAGTTATATATTATTTCAGCACCCTTGCATTTCTCTCCCTCTCGATGTCATGGTTTTTTGAAATCATTATTTAATTATGATCAGATTATAATAATTGACAATATTCTTTAGGTAAATACACAAACATTATATTTGAGTAGAATAATATATATTCGTTAGACAGACATTGATTGGTTGAATCTTTGTAAATTGTACATAATATTGACACATTACAATATATAATAATTGTGTACATAATTGTAATAAAAAACGCACCATCCGCCTTTCCCTATATAGCCTTCATGAGCAAACATTATTTTGCACCTCTCTTCAATTTGCACAACAGCACCCAATCAACAAATCGCATTCTTAGGAATAATAAAAAGTGACAAATTGTAAGTAGGCAATTATAATTTCATACACATATATATAACATGGTGGTAAGATATGAAATTGATGGCATATTTTATATAATGTGTTTCAGAACAGGTTCTTAAAATCATAATTAAATATGGTTTTATTATATCATGATGGCACACATAATTTTGCAGAATCAATACGGTTTTGAAGTTGCAAGAAAACCGATTAAATGTATGCAATGTAGTCATTATGTACGTAATGTATTTCAATCCACATCAAACACTTCGATTGATCGGTAAAGTTGTCCTGTCGTTGCCTTAAAATGTTTTTCTTATTCACAATATAGTAGACACCTCATATAAAAATGATAAAACGACTTACTATTCTTATATCTATCTAACTGCATAGCTAGTCACTAGTCACAGTTATCAGCAACACAATTTGTTTCTTAAGTCACGACACCAGTTAGGACTGACATTGTCGTACTTACGATCTAACAACAATACAAATCTTTATTTTAAAAGTATATTGTAAGTAGAATGACCATTTACATTAAACTCCCAAAACGGATCAAGGAAAAGTTTTCTTTAAATAATTCTCCAGTTTGCTCCTTCACTTTTATTTACTCTAGCTTTGGTACAAATCACTGTTATCATTTTATGTATTTTAACATATCATTTTACTTATAGCTACGCTTCCCGGAGTAGTAATAATGAAATATTAAATATTGGATCTGTTTGATAATTTATGTGAGCTTCGATTGTTTGGTACAAATTATACATTAGGCAATTATGTATTTTTACACTCTTTACTCTTAGTATTTACTGTACTGTAACTTGATCTGTACCTCGTGCGATGAACATAGTTAAAGCTGCGTTGATTTGATATTTATAAAATGTAAATCTTACACTGACGAAACTACTTGTTCGATTAATAGACGATGAAGGTACATTCATAGTTTTTTAAAGTTATGTATTGGCGGTTATTTTACACAGTTACAATTAACATTTTCAAAATATATTTAATACGTAATGTACATATCTGTTGGATATATACACGACGTGACGACATATGCTATATTGCCGAGATACGTCGACTAACGCTGGGAAAACAGCAAGTTTAGGATATAATCTGTATAATTAATAGTATGATTAGCGTCTAGCTAAAGAATGCTACACAGGTACTGTATACAAAAAGCCGAGAATTCATCGAGCGAGGAGTGCTTAAATGCTAGGACTAGGATAACGACTAGTTTACAAGTTAACTGAACATAATAACAATATGATTCACACTAGCAATGAGTATCATTATTTTCTATCATTTGCAGAAGTATTACTCAGGTAAAGGGGTAAAATATTTTGGATATTGTTTTGTCGTGTGTAGTAATTTGCAATCATACAACTAGCTATGGTGGGATTCCTTAAGACGAGACCATTAATTAAATAGATCAAATTTGTTTTCAAAAATTCGATTTTGCTGTTGGTTAGAAAAAAATCCTAAACGTAATCGATTCGGTTTACAACCACCCGGAATGCGACGACGATGTTCGAACCGGCTGAATGATCCCTTGTAGCTTGGACGCGCCAGGAGTACTTTGGGCACGTGCTCCCATTGACCCATTTGGTTTAACGGTAGTAGCTGCCGTAGGCTTAAGTAGGTTATCACTAGTACCAGGCCCACCTTGTGATGAGGAAGATCCCTCTTGTGGTGAGGTGGCAGTGCTTCCCCCTGGCGTTGTGCTCGTGGTCGTGGTAACGGTGCCAACTTTGTGATATTCTGCGACATTCTCCATGAGTACACATATATGTGCTCCTGGTCTCGCGGTGGGTGGTCCAGTTGAGGAAGAAGAGGATGGATGATGATGAAGAGCTGCGGAAGAAGATGATATAATCTCTACATCAGCAGGAGTACTATTGTCGTCCACGGAAGTTATGGTAACGTTTGGTCGGAGAAGTGAGGAAGGGCTCTTGATAAGTGGAGTCACAGGGGAAGATTGGGATCCTTTTGGGAGGGATGATGAAGCAGCTGCGGCTGCCCCACTGGCTTCAGCAGTTGGCGCAGATGCTGTTCTTTTCACCCGCATTTCAGAGTCGATTGAATCATTAGTTTCAGAGTTGTCCCCGACATCTAAACTCTGACTGATACCGGAGGATTGAGCAGCGCCACTACTTCCGACAGCTTTGTCACTGTCACGGAATTTTAAGCGAGAGAAGTGAGCAGAAATGGGCACTGTTGCACCTGAACGAGAACGAGCAAATCGTTCCCTTTTCCTCTTGCCACTGGAATTCACGCTGGAAATTGAACCGCTAGGCAAGCAAAAAATTACAAATAGAAAACACAAAAGTAAATACATACGAACTAAAAGAGAAATGCACAAGCTGTAATCCTTACAGCTTACCAAGTGTCTGTTGTCTGCTGCCTCAATTTTTTGATGGCACTACTGGAGTGGCTGCAAGTAGAACAAACAGAGTCTTCAGATCTTGACCTGCCTATAATTTTCGACATTCCTGCATTCCTTGCGGCCTCGATCAATGTGCCCCACTTTCTCTTCGAAATCTCCCGTTTTTGGTTCGCCATTTTTGCTAGCCGCGCCAATTTGTTCTAGAAAAGAAAATACACACAAACAGAACAATAGCATCTACACGAGCTTACTGACAACCAAAATAATTAGCTGGATTTTTTTTTGCTTTAACACAAAGATCACTCCGTTAGTCTACTCCACACTACACACACACACAACGAAAAAGGGTTATACATGCATTTTTATTAAAGTTTAGTGGTATGGGATGGTGCCTTGGGTGATTTCTTGTCATAGTGGACGGCTTCGTTCTCATGAAGTGGATCAAGTTCCATGAAGTCCGAAAGAAGTGGTGTGCTGTTGGACGGAGGTGCAGGTGTAATGTTGAATCCCTTCATTAGCCGCCGCTCCCGTTGACGATTCTTTTTACCACCAGAACCTAAAATCAAATCAATAATACGATTTACATGAGCATTTAAATCCCATCAAACAAACGACTGTTAGTTGATTCATAGCTCTTTTTACAATCTTTTGCAATATCAGCCAGCAGCCCTTTGCAATTACATACTCTCTCATTCACGTAATATCTTCGCACATTAAAAGATTGTACTTTGCTTTTCATAGAATTGACCTCGTATGATTTGCTATTGCATTCGTAAAACCACAAATTGTGCCCACGACATGAAAGCTAAAGGGCTCACTTGGCTCGTAAAATCTGAACGCTTTTACAAACTCATTTCATTATTATGCTTTCGTGAAAGTGCGCTTAGGCACGTGTCTGTCGACATAATCACAGATTACTTCCCACAAATGCAATGTTTGTCAGTCGGTCAGGGAGCGTGAACAAGCCAACCCACGCTCCAATTACTTTTTCAGACAAATTATTCTCCAGCAGCGTAAAAAAATCAAGATTTTTTCCACGAAGTACATATATATAGGCTCTTCAATTGTTTCTGAGATTTGGGATAAAATTGTAAAACTTAAAGCAATAATTGGACGAGTAATACTTCAAAATTATGATGATGATGGAAATTCCTCGTACATGATACTTTCTCACCAACACAATTTGACTCGCGCTTCTTAACCACACCTACTTGCAATTTGTTGTTCAGTTTATTTTATTCACTCGTATAACATACTGTGTTTCGCATTTTTCCATTACAAACTTATCCTTTTTGATTGTTGTCATAAACTATTTTGTAAAAAGCCATTTAATCCAGTAGTGGACCACTAATAACAAGCGACCTAAAACTCAAACTTCTTCTTTTTTCCTGGATATTAACATGATTTTCACCGTGTCACCACACAGTTTCTACCCACATCACAAAACCAACATGAAACAATGCCACAATCTACCCTCCAAGCAAACGATAAAACACACATTTTCTCTACAAAATTGAGCAGTGCCCACACACTGCTTCACTACTCTGGTAATTATGTTCCTAGAATTGGTCGACTTTAACTCTTTTGACATTGTAACCTTTCATTTTCCAATAAACCAGAGAGCTTTTTCCATTTTACGTTTGCTTTCTCCTCTTTGTTGTGCTGCTCACATAGTGAGCGATAGAATAAAAAATCTTTTTTATGATATGATCAATAATAATAAAAAGACACACAAGAGGATTTATCATGACAAGTCTGACAAGGGAAGAATTCACTGAGCTAAATAGATACGTCCAATTCACGTAGGGGTGGTAATCCTTCTGTGTACACAACTTTTATGCGCTCGTCAAAAAAATACTACGTTACATATAAAACAGCACACATAATGGCTACCTTTTCATTAAGCGTGTCAAACCGTATTATTATATTATTCCCCTGGTAGCAGAAAAAGAGTAATGCTCAAATATAATTACGAGTTCTACCACCTACATCCCAGGTATTTCACAGCCAAGTAATATCACAAAAAAATTATTATCTGCCTGTTTATATCTTTTTCTTTTAAAAGAAATAAACGTACTACATACATGTATTTGTACTGAAATAAGTGTAAAATATATACTTTTAGCAAATATTATAAGTAAACGTAAAAAATAGTAATGAAATGCACATCACTTGCCTTGTCCAAAGCCTGTCACAGAGGAAATGTTCATACCGCTGTTTTTGAGCACCTCAAGAAGCTCGCATCGGAAAGCGGAAATGTCCTGCTTGATCTCATTCACGTCGTCCTCAGTTACACCTTGATTGTCCGCTTGACGTTGTTCTGTAGTTACATAGCGTCGTACAAGATTCCGCATGATATTCTGAATTTAAAACATTCCAAAAATGAATAAACTCCAACGTTTTAATTACTGTTAGGTAATATGGGAGAATTACTCTACAAACCTGGTAACGAAAGTCCCTTTCGCTCATTTGTTGGGCCTTTCGCTGTATAAATCAAAAAACATATACATATATGCAGAATGCTGAAAGTTTCATCAAACTTATATGTAAGTTTGGAGACCGCAATAAAATTTGGGACAGTTCTTTTAGTAGAAAAAGTTATTAAGTTTAGTGCCAAAAAATAATGTCCTACATACACGTAATTAATACAAACATAATTTATGGTTGGCCTATGTTGTGCCTTATATATATTTTTTATAGTTCCTTCCAATTTTTCTGTAGTCTTTTATTATAATTTCTCCTGCAAACATTTTTTCAGTATCTACAGAAGTAAAAGAGTAATGAATAGTAGTAAATGCGCCAGAGCAATCGTAAAATATCCGCATAATGGACCTCAGATTTGAAATCTGTTTTGAAACATTGTCACACATTTTAAATGCCATAATCCATTTGATTTGCATCATTTGGAAGTTTTGTTCTCTTGGTTTTTTCATGCTGAGAAGTAAATGTCTTCATGATTAAAAAGAAGAAACAGCTCTGAAGTTTCAATGTACCATAAACCAAAACCCAGTAGATTGACAAAATAATATTAAATGCGAAGATTAGTTGCAGTTGTAAGATGTAAGATAATTAATGGAAAAATATACACAATATTTATTCCATAATGTCTCAAAACATCTCTGGATTCAGAGTTCACAACTATTTGTATAACGTTCATATACAAAAATAAGAACATATTAGCCATATTTCAAATGAACATAAAAATTGATAAAAACTCGCTTCACATCCAATTGCTAAACCTTGCAAAAACAAATTCTACATTTCTCTCTTAGAATTTCTTAATGTGTTTTGCCTTCATCTTCCTAAACTCCGCGACTTTGGTTGCATGGTAGAACTATAGGACCATGACTGTGATAACAAAATTGCAGTGCAGACTACACTATTAGTGTATTATCAGTATGTGATTGTGGAATATAAAATATATATCACAGAGTTTATTACCACGATAATTACCTATAGTGGTCATAGTTTAGGCTAGTAATAGGTATATAATAGTGAGCGCTCATAGTCATTATCATAGTTTTCTTTTAGTAGTACAGCTAGAGCTTATTCTCTTGGCTACCGATTCTCTTTATATTTTCACCCTGGTTTCCATGCTAGCCACTTCTAGAGAAAGTAAGCAAGCTGGCATGGCATCATCATCATATCATACTGAAGATGATTATCATCATTTGTAAAGCGTAATACATTTTTGCCTGCTCCGTTGCGTTTATATTTCTCTTCCAACATGCTTAAATACCATCCCCGTCGCCAACAACGAACAATAGACATAACATGCCAATGAAGAGATAGAGAGGATATTTCTACTTGAGACTGGCAGATGTCCAGTCCATGTACCATATATTGGGGCGAGATGACTTTTTTTGTTGCCTTTAAGTGAACGTGGGTGTGAATCTCACTCACGGACTCTCCGAGAAAGGGATACATACAATATACATGCATATACATACAATAACAGTAACAACTGGTTTCATTCTATTTGACTTGACGTGGATGAAAATAGCGATAAACATCAGAGAACAGAAAAGAGGGTGGTTTAGTGACTATATACTCAGGTCACCGTCATCACCACCACTACTGCTATGGCAACTATAGAATAACCGTACAACATTGTCACGGCTGTATAGGCACGAAATGAGACAACGAAAAATCTCTTTCTTTCATTTTTTCCTGATTCCATTTTTTACGACCGTCATCAACGTCGTAAGTAAGTGAAGGTAGTTTACACGACAAGTAGTCGTACAGTATAAATAAATGTATTCTCTGTGTGTAAAGTAAGGAATAACATTTTTCAACTTTCTACTTTCTCATCTTCCCATTTCATGTTGTCCACTACCTTTTTCTTTTATTATTATTATTCCTCTAACAAATATCCTTATCTGGTTCGCTTTAGCCGAGACTATTCTCAAGGCTACTAAAATCGAGCAAGTACAATAGTAGGTATGGAAACACTTTTCCATTTAACTACATGAAATGAAGCATATGGATATGAAGTGTACTAGAAAAATCTCTAGAATCGAAAAAAAAGAAAAAAAATGGGAGAAGATACCGGTTACAACAAAGACGGTTGTTATACAATGGGTATCTTGCAGGGGGTTAGACTATGTATACTTTCATCATCATCTGTTTCTTCGTCACTGTTTGCTCGTAAAGTAAGTCCCTTGTCCACGACGACACAATACAACATTACACATGGACACACTATTAACATCAGAAAAAGGTTTGACAAGACTGGGGACTGATTCACCGGGGAAAACAACGGAGAAAATGTAGTTTTTCACGTAACAAAACTGATGTTGATAAAAGCTTTCACGGGATATCATAAAGCAGTGCACTGGTTTCTCGTAAAGTTACTTGAGAGATACATAGATACTTCACCTAAGCCAAACCAGAGATTCAGACCAGAGACCAAGGTTTGGATTTTTTCTACAAAATGCTTCACAAATCCCATTTCTTGTCCGTGGCCAGAAGAGCAACGGTTGCAAACTCCAAATAAAATACAAAGGATGGGTAGAAAGTAGAGACAGAAGAGAAAAAATATATATCCACCATATTTCTGAAGTAGTGGCATTCTGAAAATTGGGAGAAAGGTGGCAATGGCAATCATGTCTGTCTCCCCATTTAAGCATCTGACTTTCTCCAATGTTTAACTAGTCACCTTTTACTGACACTTTGTTACTCCGGTTTTATTTTCCAAGCCATCATTTTGCTCTCTGGAACTTATTGTCCTTTGTTCGAAGATAAGAGAAAGGAGGGAGAAACAGGTAACTTTTACATAACATCAACTGCAACTCGGGGTAATTTCCATTTTGCAATACAAAATGTATTACTGACGTAAACGTACGTAACATAAAATATGGTAGTCAGACTATTGCCGTGCCAGCGAAAAGTTTTCTCATTAAAAATTTTGTTCCTGTTTTTTTATTCTTTTGTTTCATAGAAGTGTTTCATGCCCATATTATACGAAAATTGGAGAAAAATAACAGCGAGACACACACACATACATATACAGCGTAACTAAACACATGATGATGTGTAATTCTTGGTATAAAAGTGTGCAAAAATAGGTAAAATGGGTTTACAGAGGAAGATACGAATGACAAAAAAATGGTCGTTGGAGTTTTATTGCTTTTTGTATCTTTTTGTATGGTTGACGGAAAGACCAGAACGAAAAAAAACATAGAAGTAGCTAAGAAAATAGAGTAGGTTGTTACTTTACTTACTCTGATAGTCTTGATGTGTTCTCGTTTGGCTGCCACGGAAAATCTACAAACTTTTCTAATGATCCACCGGATGATATAGTAGCATGTTTTAGGCGTGGGGATGACGTTAAAGGGTGGTGGAACGGTGGCCCCCTCCTCAAAATAGCTTATCCATAACTTACTCCTTGCAAACTTCCACTCAACGTCAGCTTTTTCCTAGAAAAGAAAGAGAAAACAAAGCAATAATGAGAAACATATTTTCTCAATTTCATAATCCTTTTGAAAAATTGACTGAGTCGTCTTATGTTGCTGATGCTCTTGTTTTGTTTTCTTACAAAAATGAACTGGTATGAATGATTCATCATGGCAATGAGAAGATTTAGAAGAACTACGATATTGATGACGGAGAAACATCCGAACATGAAGAGACCCCAGAAACGGGTAAAACCCTTGATTCCCGCTAATTCAAAACTTTCCAGCTCGACGAGGCCAAATACTGCCCAAAATAGTGTTTGGCTTGTTTCAAACAAACTAATGAAAAGAGAAAACAAGAAAAAGTATTTTTGTGTATTATTCAACATTAATGCTATAATAATTACCAATTAAACTTATCAGAAAAAGTGTCTTTGCGTCGTAACTGTTGAATCAGTAAAGAAAAAAAATAGGTGGGCACATACTTAGAAAATCTTCGCCAGAGAACACAACCCTCGGGCGGCCTTTCAAATTTAAAAACATTGTACAAATCCCCATTCGTTATGGATTCGTTCTGCCGTGCTTCTTTGTACAAAACACATCGAGCTCGTTCAAGATCCGCGTAGTACCACAGTAATTGGTTCATACCTGCGTCACATCACAAATAATACCAAAGTTTGAATGCATAATAATTAATTAGGTAGTTGATACAAAATATTTAGCTAGAAGTAACAATCGCATCAAAAAATGAAAGCTATCAATATCTTTAAATAGCATAAAAGCAAGCTTAACTATAATTGCTCTAAATCTTCTTAACATTACATGACTATTAGTTTCAGACTAAATGTGGGTTATAATTTCTACGTTAGAGCTGTGCTCATGGAATTAATAATTCACATCACAAAGTTACGAGCTTCAATAGTATAGTATTTTACTGTTGACAGTTAAACTCACAAATGAAAACATACTACATCAAACATTTTTTAATGCTGAATGTCTGCAATCTATTTTTCATAAACACTTTACCAAGAGGCCAAGGGGGTTTTTAGTGTTGTTTCCAAATATATGTAGGAAGTAATTTTTTTTATCTTTTTATAGAAGCATACTTACTGCAATCGTTACAATAGTTGATTTTACAATATTTGTTAAATATGCCCATTATACACTCATGAAAACCAGAGCTAGATCGAACATGAACAACATTTCGGCACAATGAGCCATAAAATATCCATGTAAATTCTCCCCAAATAACCACAAAAACTACTACTACTCCTCTGGCATTAATACAGCTGTAAGAAGAGCATTTTTACGTGTCATCATTCAAGCGTTATCTTGCCTTCTGCTATTGTATCTCGCATCTCTACTCACCCATCCATTCATGATTTATTAAACAGAATATATACATACAAAATGACCTCAAATAAATTCGTTTCCTTTTACTTCCTTTTTTCTTCTCTGACTAAATGATGATATTGTAATCTTCATGCGTTTCGTGTATTCGTATTGTATGAAAACAGGATAAGAGTAAATTGAACATATATACATATCTATTCATGAAACGTAGATGTTGATGACAAAAACAAGGAAATAACTATCTGAAATGTTTACGAATAAACCAGAGTCGTTAAAAAGAAAATTAGAGGTTTACATTTAATTGACGTTAGATTTCATTACATAAGATGGCCTTTAGACTTGTAATAACCAAAACCTATTAAAAATTCGGAATCTAAAATACCTCACGGTAAAAATTCGTTAACGTGGAAGACAGGTTTACGGGCAAAGATAAAAGTCTAAATAAAACCTTGGCTTTAATGACAAAGGGAGAAATAATAGTAACTTGTAGGCATTCTTTTGGATAAAAAATGTTTTTTCGTCGGGCTCCGTAAAATCTTTAATAATAATATTGAGTAACATTTTTAATGCTTTTAAAATAACTAAACATTTGCGTACCAAGAATTCATAAAAATCCCATATTTTTCTGCAATTTAACAATATCATAGTTTTTCTTTAACGCATAGCTTGTCGACATTATGACGAAATTGAGCTACATGTGCTAATATTGACGATAGCGTTATCATGTCAACCTTCCGAAGTATCAAGTTTATTACTTTTGTTATGAATAGCATTCTTTTTTACAAGTATTGACCTACAGTATGGAATACAGAACAATCCACTTTTTAATAGAAGCATGCAACATAAAAATACTATACAGACGTAAGCAATTCAAAGTTTTCATTACAATCAATAATAATCATACAAGAAAGCGCAAAATTGTCATCATCCTTTCCTCATCTTCATTTTTATTCATAGTTCACCTAACTCGAATGGTAAATACATACGAATAGAAAGCAATATCATTTTACTTTTATGTTGAGGCAACAGGAAATACATCCGTGCAGCATATAGAATACTTATAACTTAACTAATAAGAAATTCATAAATACATACATACAATGAAGATTTCAGAGCTATTTATACTCAAACGCTAAGAGAGCCAAAGCCGCAACAGATACAGGAAAAGATTTTTTAGAGTAACAATGAAAATGATGGCATGCATTAATAAAACACAGATACATAATTACAGTTGGAAACGTGGTGTAAACATGCTTAGAGATATAGTAACTTTTAAAGCGTGAGCAATAACAGTTGTGAGATTTGACAATAACAATAATCGTAATCATAATGACAGAACACATCCCCTTCAGCTTTCTTTCTTGAGGCTGAAGAGACAGAACGAGAGCTGATATGATCCAGCTAAAAAATTAATGGAATACTATAAGCTGGTATAGGAACAAGGAAGTTGAATGGAAATAAAATGCATTAGCTCAAACGGATTTTTAAAATGTCAAAATTTCAAAAACAGGTTCAACAATACATGTAGGATGCATTATACATTACATGTTTATGTACACAGTTAATGAAGGAACAAATCTTGTTTTGATAGTCATGAACCTTTTTAATTTCTTAATAAATTATGATCGACTACTGATGAAAACTAATTTTTGTAGTTTTTGTGAAATAATTACTAACCGCATGAAAAGGCGAACAGAACGAGAATGTACAAAAAGAAGAACTTCATTATGTCCATCACCATTCGTCCTAGTGAGATTTGTAAAGGTCCCAAATATGGGTTCACAGAGAAAATGTATACAAGTTTCAAGGAGCTGTATTTTCAGAAGAAACAACGGCCCATGGATCCACGAAAGTCCCCACATGAAAAAAGTAAAGAAAAAATCTTAAATTAGCAATAGTACACACAAAATATTTCCGTCATTAGCATAATGTATATAATCATTGTGTAAGTCATTCATTAATACTACCTGTAGTACTATTATTAACAAACAAATCATTACCACCTCAACAACAATTATCAGTACGCTTCCTTCATTTATCATTGTATTACGTATATCGTCCACAACAGTACACGTAAAAAGAAACTTTCTCTCCGAGGGCCCAGATTTTTTGCAATATGTACTCTACTGTTGACCTTTTATTTTAAATTCATTTGACTTTGTAAATGGTTTCATAGGGCGTTGTGGCCGTTGTGGTAAATAAAATGTTCAAGCTTTTATACCTATTGACTGCAATTCTTTTCATGTCTAATTTTTTACGTGCCCCTATGCATTGGCTTTTGACATGTATAAATATTTTATACAAATATATCTATGGACCATTCTTATTTAAATGTAAAATATTTTTTATCGCTTTTCAGACTTAGTGTATATGCAACATGAAATATATATTTTGAGCAAATCATCTTCGCTATATTTAACCATAATACGGGTTTTCAGTAAGACGAATCATTTATATTTCTTTAACTTCCCATAAATAGCATAGCTCAACTGAAGAAAATACATTAAAAACGTAGCAGTACATCACACATAAAGTCATGATAATGTTAATATGACGATGACAATGCTCAGAATTTGAAGGGCTTATGCGATGTATTAAAGCTCACTGGAGTTTACTTTAGAACTTGTGCAAATATTTTTGCGACTTGTACTGAAACGATTTCTAATTATTTACAGACCACAACACAACCAAAAATATATTGTGTAAACAGAGTAAAAGCTGAATAAGTGCAACTACCCGTGTGCACTTTATACCTATAGAAATGCACTACCATGACCATAAGTGCACACTAACGATAAGTTTAAGCTTATTTTTAGTTGTCAGCACAGCATAGTATCACTTATAAAGTACGATTAAACGGAAATTGACGGAAACGAGAGAGGAGAGAAGCGAGAGTAGCAGGATAACGTTAAAGCAAATATAAATTGGAATGGAAGGCTGTATAAGGGAGAATCTATAACTAGGAAAATCTATTTAAGTGTAACAGTAAGTACTATACGCATTTTTACCCTTCTTATTTTACCAAAATATTCCGCTTATAAACAAAATCTTTCTCGTTTTACTTTCAATGTTTTTACTTGTCGACCTGTACCATACATAAACTAAATACATAGATAAAAAGACATATATTTGTTTAGAGAAGAGTTTGATACAAATAACTCAACACATTATTTTCGCCATTTTCTTATTACAGGTTGAGTTTGTAGTTTTTGCTATTAAAATATAAATCATTCATTAAATTTGTTTTTTAATGTTCAAAAATTTGTACGGCGAAATTTTTAAATCCTTAAAGTAATCTTGAATCATATTCAATTTGAAAATCTGAAATTATCGGTGTGGTTTCCATAGCTTTTGACCTGATGCTGATGCTGTTACCCATATGGATAGCTATATCGAAATGAAAGCAAAAACGCTTTCACATTTCTCTAAGCGTCAGGTTTAATTTTTCACAAGATTCTCCTAAATCGATTGTAAAGCCTGCAATACAAGTTGGTTCCAATAGCAACAGTCGATCTAATTTTCTTCTATTTTAGTTCAAAAACATTTTTCCCATTCACAAGTCGGGAAGGCATTGCATTCTTTACAACTACAACTTGTTATACCTTGCATTCATTCATTATGTGTTTTAGACAAAATATCCTAATATCCCATCAAATTTTAAATAGGGAAGGAAGGGTACAGACATGCATAATATTCTATTCTTCACTCTGTACACTGATGTGCTATGCTTGATGATGTAGAACATGGGAACATATTATGTCTCCCGAACCTGATCATCTCTCCAATATTGAACCTCCGCTGTGCTCATCTTGATGATGATGGCACTGGTGATCAGTAGATATGACGTATAAGTCTGATGATCATGATCATCATTTTGAACATGATGAGAACAAAGTGAAACTAGCTAAATAGATTGCCCCGGAGGGGGTAGGCGCCCTATAAAACCTTTCACTCTTGTTTTTCCTTTGCCTTTTCCACTTACCACTCCTTGTTGGGTTTTCTGTTACTCTTTTGTTCTGATATTGTATACAACTTGACTGGTGATCACGACCACGATAACAAATATTCTTGATAAGTCGATACATCAAGTATTTTGATTTTTCCAAAAGAGTGAAGAGACTGGGAAAGAAAAAGGAAGACAAGTTTCCTGTACTTGATTGAGACTATTAGCTCATATTTTCTTATTTTATTATGTGACTTGCTGTGACTGTCTTATCATCACTCCTGCGTTTTATCTGTTCCTTGTTCACTTAACTCGTTTGTGACTATAAAGTACATTGTCGTCACATTGGATTTTCACTCTTGTGAAAAAACATTGACGTAACTTGTGACTGGTGAGTTTTGAGAAAAAGTATAACTATATGTATGTAAGAAAAAGAGTAGAAGAGGTAATATAATACATGAATGTAAGTAGGTGCAGAGACTTTTCTCTCAAAATACATTATTCATAAAGTTGGATTTTACATTATTATTCTTATGACTAAAAGTAACTACCTATTACACATTTTATGTTACTTAGCTGAAAGCTACATGCTCAATACAATGTTGTTCGAGTTGAAAAATTGAGTTGTCGTAAGCAAGTAGCGAGATGATTGACAAGAGACAAAATCTTAAAGAAACCAAATGTGTACATTATCTTATATAGAACTGTTTGCACAAAAAAAAGAACAGTACTATTTTTTTTAAATTTGAGGTCCTCTTATGTATTTCATATTTAACATAAACTCAAAATATCTAAAAACGAGATTACTAGAAACAGAGAAAAAAGTTAGTTGACAACTGACAACAAAAAACTTTCTGTGAACATTACATGTGTGGTGATGTGCGCATCATCTACTTTTGATATTCTTTAACTGGACTCTAGCATTGCCATTACGAATTCAATATAACAAAAGATAATACTATTAATTCAGAACAAATATAAATTTCTAAACATATAAAACAAAGTGTACACTTTCACTTGGCGAAACTAGTAAACATTTGAGTAAGAACTGCGGAATCTGATGACATACTGCAATCTCAATTAAACAAAGCAGGAAATACTCTTACATTAAAAATCTCAGCATTTCAATCAGCACGAATTCAAAAATGGGAATATTAAACGGCACCGTTTGTAATTAAGGACATTAAATGTATAATACTTCTCCATAAAACGGGTCATAGTCATGGCCATACTAATTCATCATCTGCATATAAGAAGTGTAGTTTTTCAAATTGAATACTTGAAAAATAAATACAAATGCATACAAAGTTTCATACTAGTGGACGGACAGACAAGACAAAAAGTTTAATACTTGCGAAAAATTCTTTTAGCCGCGTAATAACGATAATAGGATGAGCTTCCTAGCCGCCGCCGGCTAGAAATAACGAATTCAGGAAACTTCTTAGTTATTCCTATACACCTTACATGTACACTATGAAATTTATACACCGTTCTTAGTTGAAAGAGTGAAAGGGAAACAGAGAAACAAGGATGCCACCGTATCACCATACCATCATCATCTTATTCTTATTTTCCACTAACAGTTGCGAAAAAAAGAAATCTGCAGGCTACAATACATATTTTTGCTTCCTCTCTATTTTCTCTGTCTGTGTGTCTATTTACTTAGCGTTACACACATCATACATACATCATACACTTTTGAGAATACCCTTGTGTTATGTACGTTTTATTCACATGAAATATTTCTCGCCTCAAGACAAAACGCACATGGAGCAGGATTTTTTTGCCTTTTTTCTCCTCTCTTCATCTTACTTATCACACCGTCGCGTCACTATCTTTCTAGGTTTTTTAGTGACTTACCTAAAAATATTGGCTGCGGCAAACAAGCCTTCAGCTATTAACATAGGATCCCAAGTGTCCCAATCCTCGCGTTTCACTTCGGCTGTCATTCCTTCATACTCCTGTTTAACCTAAACAGAAAAAAAGAAGAGATGTATGTACATATATTTTCCAAACACAAGAAAACTTTCACTACGCTTCAGCGAGACACTAGCAGAACAAGTGCAATATGCACGATATTATTATTGTTATTATAAGGAGAACAGCAAACTTGTAAGAGGATTAAATCAATCGTCCTCCACCAGCCACACAGAACAACCACCATCGCCACCAACGCAATATTTCATGGTGATCCTTTTTGCGTTTGCTGCTGTGTGAAACTTTCAAAACAAAAAGTTTACAACATTCTTCTTGGAATGCAGTGACGCGATATTACCCAATATGGAGAAAATAACAACAAGTTTAACAAGCAGGAAGTACGTATTTTTACTAGTTTGCTGGTGTCGTGTGGAGTGCAGCCAAATGGGGAAAGTTTCTTCCTTTTTATTTCTCCAACAACTAGACGAAAGAAAAGTGTAAGCAGTTATATAATGCAAATACGAAAATGTTTTCTTACTTGATAATGAGCAACGATTCGCAAAGCAATGGTAGCCACGTAGAGCGAGTTTGTCACAAAATCCAGTACGTTCCACATATCGCTCACGTACTCCCTCAGGCCTACATCCCACAACTGCTTGATCTCACTCCAAATCAGTCCTGAAACATGATAATTAGCACATTAGAACACTCACAAATCTATGCATATTTGTCTCATACTAAGTCAAGGTAAATTACTTATTATTACAGAAAATCCAAACAGTTTCTTAGAAATCTGTGTAATAATGATATAGCATTCAGTTCGGTATAAAATCCCGAAAATTGAGTATGGAGCAGCAATATTGATTGTTTTTAGAAAATAAGACTTTGGTATTTTCACTTTCAGTCAATTTTGTATCTTGACAGTTTGTGATGCCTGTAGTTTTTCACAAACTTTTAAAATATCAAACTGACAACTACGTAGGTGTTGTTTTGTTTTTACACATTCTTGTCTAAACTGATCAATCTTCTTTTTTCTCAACTATTGCCACTACTGACTACTACTGCACAAGTGATGTTTATCCTGATGTTCATTTCTCCCAACACTTGAACGTTCAATTCGTAGAACATAGAAAGGCAACCAACAATTCAACAAATCCATTAAAATCCATAAGCCTAAATCGTAAAATAAATAGCATATTTTTTATAAAATATATTCAAGATCCTCAGCTCTAAGTTTTGCTCTATTTAACCAAGTAATCATTTAAGGTAGAAAACTTGAGCTTGAGCTAGATATCCTATACTTCATATATACATGCTTAACTAACGAATTACTTTGAAGTGATAAAAATTAAAGAAACAGCAGGCGTACCTGAGACCCACGATAATATAAACCATTCGACAAGTGAAGGCGGCGCTCCTCTTGTTTTTGTCACGTCAGTCGATATCCATTTAGTACCGTTCGTATCTATCTGCAACCAACCCATCAGGAAGGTTTCTAGTCGCTGACTTGCCAGTATTAATAAAACTGTTAAATTGAGACAAAAGAAAAGTAAATGTAAGAAATTTTTGCATCAAACCCTTTCCCGCCTCCTACAACTTTTCTCTTTCAGGATTATTATTACAGCTGCAGTCATCCTTTAAAAAATAAAGCCAAAATGAATAGGGAAAAGACATTTTAAAAGGAAAGGAATTTGAAAAGAACAGGCATGCGAACATTAAAAACTCCGATGGCATTTCCATTCGCTACAAATTCTCCATCAATTTCATTCTACATAAATACATGGCCGTGGGTTTTGGAATTAAAGATACATATCTTATATTCCATGGAATAATAAAGAAAAGTTGAAAAGGGCCTAAAATGAAGAAAAAGAAATAAGGATAGGAATCAAAGGATTTTCCAGTAGAAAATCTTTACTATCTTACTCCACCACCGCCGCCACCTCACAATGTACAACACGTCATGTGAAAGAAGTAAGCAAGTCAAAAGAGAATAAATAGCAAAAAAAGGAGAAAGAACAACTAGTCCAAAATATAATGTTTTCTTTGAACTTGCTACCATCGAGGTTGTTTTTGAGCAAAGAAGAATCGACGAGACGACATAATATTATCATCTTACTGCTTTGCTTGGCTCGTCGCCGATGTAGTTTTTACAGTAAAGTGAACCACACATCCAAACTTTACTAGTTCGACTAGCTTTATGATCCCAAAACCGAATTTATATCCACGACAGGATTATGTACATAAGATCAACCTGAGAGATAATGTGCAGACACCAACATTGCTAACAATACAAACCAAAATAAAAAGGCAAGAAAAGGTTGAACTCTCATCCTGGTCTACAGACTGGAAACCTATGGCAAAAACTGCTATCCTTCGGGTTTACCCGAATCTGGACAGGAGAAAGCAACAAGAGTGCCGTACACTTATACTTTTCAATATTGTTTGTTTTCCTTGTTATGTTGTTGTTTTTATTATTATTTGTGCTCACTTCATACACACAACCGTTTCATTTTGAATGAGGAAACTAATATCCGATCCACAAGTAAGTAGTCGACATAGTTATAAAAAGGAAAGGGCTACCTTAAGAGTCCCGTTGTTTATCAACAACACAGACAATTGTTGGAAGAATAAGTAAAAACTACATGAAACCGTCGCCAAGATCCATTCAGCATTATTGCTTTTTTTATAAATAGATGTAATGCGTGTAAATCTATATTGTTGTTTAGTACTAGAGAGAAAGCGATGATTAAAAAATAAGACAAAGGGTTAGTGAAAGTCAGTCTACTACCAATACAAGTACTTGAGTAATAACAGCGCACTTCTACGTCATTTGAGCAAACAAGAGAGTGTAGGAGGGAAAAATAAACGTGGTGGATAAAACATAAAGCCCTTTGACTTTCAATACATTCCTTATTACACATTTTCCTTTCTATATTATTAGTTTATTTTTTATCACTGTTTTTATAGAAAGGTGGGATGATGGGAATGGGTAAGTGAATGTTGATGGTAGATTGGGAGAAAGGTGATGACGAAGCGACTTATGTAAACTTACATAAATGGAGTGAAGAATGCCAAGCCTTGCTTTACAAAATGTTCGCTACGATTCAATCAGATTTATTGAGAGAAAAACTACACAGGACAATGAGAATAAATACAAGCACTCACTCACTTTTGCTTTTACTTTCACTCATTCACATTTGCTTTCACTCATTCACTTTCATGTGCAATATATTTTCCATTTTTATTCTCTTTATGTACAACAACAATCTGAAAACAGGAAACAAATTGTACATATTTTTAGTGCACTGTGAAAACGACTCTTACGCTCCGCTAAAAAAAGGGCAAATAAATAAAATAATAAATGTAAGTACATAAATATAGAAGCTGCAAAGTAAAGTAAATAGCCCTTTTTGGTTCTCGTGTGATGGACGTGACCAAAACAAGGGCAGCATTATGAAAAACCGACAAGGAAGGGAAGGATGGACTCCTTTTTGCTTTCTCCACTTTCACCACTACAGATGTAGCTGTGAATAAAATTGGAGGGTGTCCAGTGCCAGGCAACTAGTATGGGTGGTATAGGATATTGATGTGTGATGTTTTTCTCTCTTTACTCTTGCCTCTTTCTTGTTACATATATACATCATCAATGTACCAAGATCAAAAATAGAATAGAATAGACCATTCACATGGGAATAAGCCCAACACCACCACCATAACATCAACAACTGAAAAAAATCAGCGATGTTAAAAGAGGGCTGCTGAGTTTACTTATACAGGCTGTCAGTAAAAATAGAATAACAAAACGTTGTGATCGTTACAATTGCGTAACCAACAGAAATACACACAGTGCAACTAACACAACAACAGCATGATCATCAAGTGTGTATGGAATGATATGGTTGCATCATCATGATTATCATCAAAGCCCCAGCCAAACCACCCGAAGGAATGGAGAAAGATGGAAAAGTGAAAGCATAAAGAGAAAAAGAATAAGAAAGGGTAAACGAGAAAATGTCAAGTGGTCCTGCTGGTGCAATCCCGCAACACTTTCTTTCTCCCACTTTTTTTTTGGCTTTTGTTATCATTGTCCCAAATAGCAACAACAGTTGACCTAAATAAATAAATGTTGTATTTATTTGAATTATTGAAGCGAATTTCCAATTTTTTATATATAAAAACACCAGGATGAATACCAGTAAACTGCAAAAAAAGAGCAAGTATGCATGTATACTTATACGTGCATACATAAAAGAAGAGCAAACTTGTTAGTGTGGTAGTGGCAAATAAATAAAAATGAGAGGAAACGAAAAAATAGCAACGATGATGGGGAGATGATGATCATGCTTGTACTACTTACTCCATATTCACTACCATTCCAACTCAAATAACGCTTAAACCAAGTCTTCTTCCCTGGACGTTTATTTATTTTAATATCATTTCCCATCACTATTGCTTATTCTAAAGCACAATACTATATGATTTCAACAGGAAGAAAATATATAACATTTTTATGGTAAATGTATATTTACCTATTTTGATTTCCTACTAGAAAGAGAACAGAATGTATAGCAGAAAGCGAGAAAGAAAAAATATTCATGATGATCACTTTTTGTGGGTATTTTATGGCTTTTTCAATTCCCTTTAGAGAGAAAGAGAGAGAAATGAGACATAGACACAGACACAACGAGTTAGAGAGAAAAGAGAGTCCTCTGTAACAGAAATTCTTCGATTCCCTCTAACTTGCTCTCTTTCTCCCAAAAAATATAAATTGCCTGGTCTGCATCTCTTGCTGAAACTCGAAGAAGTGGTATCATTCATATGCATCGACTCTTTTTAAATCACCTACAAACCAACACACGTGTCCAAAACCAAGAAAAAAAGAAGTGCTGGACTTTATTGAACTTACGAAATGAATAAAACGTGCTGTGACCTTTCTTTTTCTATGTTTTCCGTGCTGGTCAACATCATGATCATGATGCTAAAATAAAGCGGCATTTGATTGAATTTATATTGAATATAGAGGATATAATAGTGTAAGGAAATAAATAAAGATGGTTACAGTGATGAAAGGGGTAGCAATGTCAGAAATTTTTTATACTTGGTTTGCATGGCTATCAATGTGACTGAAAAGAAAAATACATTTCCAAAGAGGGAAAAGATGGAGAAAAAAATCCAATCAGCACAAGATTTTGTTGACTGTGCTGCTGAGTGAAATTAGACAAAACTTAAAGAAAACTACGTATTGTATGGTATATGTAACATAGCTTGAAATTTACATGTAGTTTATGTATATTCAACGTTGCATATCTTTGAGCATGTATGTAATATTCCATTACTGTAATAAATACAGGAAATAAGGTCGCATTTTTTAAATAAATGGCGATTACTGACTTGGTTCGGTCGTACTGCCACCAATACACTGCCAATATAAAGATTGGTATGATGATGGCAATGGCAACAGTATAGTATACTCAATGCAAACCTCATGATTTTCAAGTTGTGGTGATAATAATAAGTCGACAAAAAGTCAATAGTTTCGTTCTACTGGAGTAGTTTCTTTTTCATGTACACATAAAATACATCCTATCATCATACCAAGTAAATGGTAGTGGGTATTGTATATTATTATGTTGGCGGTTTATGTTTGAGAAAAAGAGAGGAAAATTGGCAAAAAAAAGTTGTGGAGAAGGAATAAAATTTTGTGCAGTTTGATTCATGCACTGATCGTGCTCTTTCTTCTACTCTTTTAGTTTTTCACTTGCCAGGCCAGGCCAGGGAGGCTCTGTGCTTGGAAGAACAACGATGTTCTGTTCTGTATATATGGTAGTTGTTCCCATTCTTTTTCTGTCAAGATAGAAATTCAATTTTCGTTGGAAATATTCCAGCAAAAAAAATATAGGGACGAAAAGAGTGGGAATAATAATATAATATAATACACTACTTTCCTTTGCTCAGTTCTCTCTATTGGGACAATGATGATGACGATGAAACATTATTGTCATTGTATATCTTTTTTTCAATTTTTAACAGACCAACCCACTTCTTCCTACTCACACAATTCACAATACAGTTCAGTTCACATAAAAAATAATGCAATGGCGTGTGTGAGGGTTTGACCAGCCGAACCAAAAATAGTTGGACCCAAAAACACATCTGTTCTATATCCTAATTTGATAGCGTATTTTCATGTGTTATATTGTACATTTTCTACCTATTTTAAAGGTGAAGAGAGGGTAACGGGAAAAAAGCAAGTGAACGACTCAATAAGTAATAGTCTCCCTATTTACCGCTCTTTTATTGACACCGTTTTCTAGTTAATTCAATTTATTTCAATTGGAGAGTAAGTAAGAGTAATAATAATAATTCTTGGTACTTCGCAAATATATTCTGTAAATTATTATATATGTACCTTTGTTGCTATGTATTTACTATTTATGCAGTAGAAATGCAGTGAAGCAGGTAAAGTTTAAGTAGCAATAACAATAAACAACATGAGCAATAAAGTAACAAAATACATAATATAACATAAAATTTTCTACTTCCCGTGCTTATACACCATTCAATTATTTTTTAAGATGATGATTACATCGATTTGTAAATTATGCTTACAATTGGCAACTGGGAAAAAACAGCTTTAAGAGTTGTACGAGAAGTACCCAACTGTACTAAAGAACTTCCGCTTATTTCAATCATAATGGAACATTTTACTCTGTAAAGTGGTGAAAATGCATAGATGGAATATATGGGGAAGATAAGCGTTATCTAAGAAAAAAATGAAGTGATAAACACGACAGAGCATGTAAACTCCTTGCTCTCATATTTCATCTTGGTGGATGTAAGAAAGTTACGCAATGGTGAACTAGTGAAAGCATGCATTTATATTATTTATTTGTATTTAATAAGTTTCGCGATTGCAATCCTCATGAATTCAAGACGATTTTACAGTTCGAGTAACATAAGTTATGAAAGCAGCTAAAGAAATTAGTTTTTTACCTCGTCGGGTACACACAAATATATTAAACTTCAAGTAGAATACTCTTATAAAAGTATTCTATCATCATACTGAAATCACCAATGCATGCCAAATTATACATTAATCATAATAATAAGCAAGCAAACTCATCAAAACTCGTTTAAAACAGGGGACGGTAACATGTGTATACTACGCAGACTCAGGATATCATAAAACAAGGATGTAGGAACTTTTTAAGTATTAACAAATCAGAATAGGAAATAATGGGTATCATCCAAATTAATTTGTTTTACATGGATTCCTTTGTTTATTACACTAAGTAGTTGTATTTTTTTTAACATATGTATATTTGTACACATATAAATGCAGACAATGAAAAATTGCTCACAAAGAAAGGTAAAGTAAGACGCGGAATGACAGATAAACTTGATAAAGGGCTTCCTCATGGTCTGACCCCAGGACGAGTGCGGAGCGACGATATAGCACAGAGAAAATAACGGAAACAGGAGGCCAATACGAATCACTTCCAAAGCTTGTAAGACCATATTACGACGACGGAAACCGGGCAAACCTGAAATGAAAAAGGCAAGGAATGTTCACTGTGTAATAATAATAAATATAGACGTACCGTATACCCCCAATTGTAGTTGATAGACTTTAATATCTATATTATTAAATATACTATAACAAGGATGATGAATGAGGGAAAAAATTTGACTCGCGTTCGTGTGCCTGTGTGCTTGTTGCTGTGCTTTATTGTATATTTTTCCATGAAAACGAAGTGAAAAGGAAGTGGTGCTGCTAAGAGGAAGAATGAATTGTGCACATTCCAGTCATTCCTCCTCCGCCACTAGCACCAACTACTCCACCTACTTCTGTGCTTTTCTCTCGCATAGCCACACACAATTTTAGCTTCTCTGCAGCTTAGAACACATATGAGTACAGTAAGTAGACAGAGAACAGAAACAATAACAGAGACGCAAAAAAAGTCTAAATCCATCTCTGTCCGTGTAATAATAATAAACGAAGAGAATAAGAAGAGTAATAAATTTTGTTTTAATTGTCTCTTTTTTCGCTCATTCATACTTTGACTGTAACATTAAACATACATATATCCCGCAAGCATAGAACACGAGTAGCATTTCATATTATTATTAAAAATAGACAATTTGTTGTCGGAAAAGGCTACTAGCGACTAGCAATCGAACACAAGATAAGAAATGCCATTCTTCACACCAATACGTTGCTTGACTTGAGTTGATTATGAACAGAGAGATTCGTCTATTATTGTGCTACTTTACTTGAGAGAAAATGCTATACAAACAAGAAAAAGGGTCAAGATCCTTTCGAAAGATGTTTGCAGAAAAACAACAAACATGACATACCTTCATACCAAATGGATGCCAGCAGCTGTTGTACATTAGGATGGGCCACAAACTGAAACAAGAAAAGGTTTAAATGAATAATAGACATTCATAATCAAAATCCGAATCTATTTACATACTTTTCTGAGTCTACACAAAACACCACAGTAGCATCTCATACTAAATTTATATAACATGTCAAACATATCTTTTCATCGTCAAATTCTTCACTTTATAGGCTTATGAGTACATAGTACATTATTTAGAGAGTGTGTGTGCAGTTGTGTAAGCTATAGCATCTATCAAAAAATCACTTATCATCTCTTCCACCAAACACATGAATGTTTCAACATTCTGACACTTTTCTACACAACACATGAACTAACACTGTCACTAGTCACTACAGCTATCATATCGAAAAACATTCAAGCAAACAAGCTAAACTTACTCACTCGCTGCTACATTGCCGTCCAATCATCCCCATCGCCACCACCACCATCACATATTCGTTCTGTTCTTGTTAGAAGTTAAGAAGAAAAGTGAAAGATAAATATAACATTATATTATATTAAGCTTCTTGATGGATTACTTGGAGATCGTGAAGGATTATTCACGTCAGACAGCATTCCATTCGTTCCCCTCCAAATTCAACTCAGCTTCGTCTTCACTTCTTGTGCTTTATTAGCCTTTTTCTCTGATGAACTACTATTACCACCACTGCTACTGATGGTGGTGGTGCGTTTCACTCGAGTGCTCTGATCTTGAGCAACTTTATCACTTTCTCTCTCAGCCTTTTCATGTAGTGTCATCTTCTTATAAGCCAATCACATAGATAGCTAAGGTAAGTAACCTACAAGCTTGCACACATTACATCACAGTTTTGTGATGAGGCTACCCCTGACGTTATCTTTAACTAGTGACTATTTCACACACACACACACCATATTTAAGAAAAAATCTAATCTAAACTTTTTAGGTACCTTCTTTTGTCGGAATTTGATCGCAAGCTTCAGACGATTTAGGTGCATTCTTTCACCGTGCTCAAAGGCTGGTCCAGTTGGATCATGGTTCAGTAGCACTTCCAGTTCATAAGAGCTCCTTGTGTGATCCAATAAAGCCGTCGCAAAGTCTTGGCACTGTTTTCTCAGTTCCTGTAAACGAATAAACATGTAAAAATGAAAATACAGAATGAAATATTCTGGAAGAGAAACCAAGAAAGCAACCTCGCAAACAAATCTCATGTGAGTCATTTGAATGTTTTATTGTTAATCTGGGACTTCATGTCAATGATTTCGCAAAACAAAATGAAAAAGATGCTTTCCTTATATGATATGACTTATCTTTAGGAAGGTTAATAAGGTTGCGCTTGCAACTTCATAAGTCTTCGATGCGTTATAACTTAACAAAATCAACACTAACATGGTAAGTAAAACTAACATCACATTCATCAGCTTTCAATATTCCAGTTCTCTCGATAAGTTTCCTTCATCTGAAATTTACCATGGATGCGACCTTGCTTCCTACTTCACTATCATACAAGATAAAATGCTATCTTTGCATTTTAATAATGATAATCGGAAGAAATCCTCTTCTTATGTACCGTAACAAAATGGCTAATTTTTCCCTTTAGTAACGTCAAAATAATGCAAACGTGACAAGATATTCTGGGTTCTGGGTACGAAGAAATGTATCTCATGTTATTTTCAGACCCACTGCTTGCGAGTAAGTTTAAACAAGGTTCACACATTCTCCTCCATCTCCCATTACCTCATTTTATGTCAAATGGTCTCATTGGGATTTCGTTGGATTTACGTTGACGACGACGAATACCATACTCATCATCATCTAGAGAGAATGGAATGGGAGGAGGAAGGAAAAATCTTTTTGTATGTGAGTTACATTATACATACATAGCACATTAGAAAGCATAGTATAAGCTTATGCTCCAACTTTTCAAAGAAAATTAAATGCAGTTTTACATGTGGTCTTGTCTTGATCATTTTCCGCGCAAGATCTTATCTGTACTTCTCCGCTATATCCTAATCCTAGAGTAAAAATTGTCCCAGGTGGTACACTCATTTTGATGGTGATGATGATTACTGTACGGCGTGGTTTAAGGTGGTGACTAAGTGAGTGGTGGTGGCGGAACCGCCATGTTAATTCGGAAAATGCAGTGCAAGGGGAAAAAATCCGAAATATTGTTATAGTGATTTAGGCATTGTTCCCGTGTGCAATGATTAGAAGAGCTAACTGGAGACAGTGGGCTTGCACGCAGGTTTACACACTGATGATCCTATGCATGATTTTGTGATATGGGACTACGAGACCGAAAAAGTAGGAAAGATGAATATTATTAGAACTTTTTATTAAGTTTCAGGTTTTTACTGAAACTTTATACGAATGGGGGGTACGGGACCAAAAAGTCCGTCCGTCTGTCC